>ML780585.1:518819-532511 GCA_009831015.1 Picea engelmannii
ATTATCATCATAATGACGCAAAGTGCCAGCGAGGCAGTTAAAATTCCATGGAGATTGACACTTTTCGACGTTTGATTGTGAAAGATGAGTGTGGGCCCGGTTGGGCATAAAAACCTTTGAATCGATGCCCCTAAAACCTAATCATTGAATCTGAGGTTCGAGGGTTCTCAACCGTTGATCTCCTTCTTAGTAAACTTAAGAGGGAGATCGACACCCAGAGTAACTGGACCTCTGAAGTTCTAAGCCCTGTATCCCTAAGTGTTCCTTCCCTGGTGTCCTGGTGCCCAATCGATCAAGGTTTCGGGAAGGGTTATGAATATATCCTTTGTTAAGAGAGAACCGTGACACGCGTTGATGATGTCAACATGACGAAGATGAATCATGTGTCATACAGTTCATCTCAATAGGAAGTGGACATGTGTTAACACCTAAGTGGAGGAGTCTTATACCCTGTGATGAAGTGTAGTGTCATGACAGTCCACATGTTGAGCTTTGGTTAATCCACGTGTCATGAAGGATAATGTGCCACATGTATAGGATCATTGGGGTTCGAGCATAGAGTTCCATACGAAGCCGAAAGACGTGATGACATCAACAACCACGTATTGTGCCACGTTCTTATGCCATGTCAACGTGGTGTTCGGTCAAGTTATTAAGTGTCATGCCAGGTGGCATGCCACGTCAAGTCCATGTGTCTTGGGTGCCAGTTGGAGCATTTTCCCTTACATGCCTTTGAGCTAGGGATAGATCCCAACTGTCGGGTCTAGGAGGATGAGAGATCATGGTCTTCGATCTCTTGGAACAATGCTCAGGAGGGATTCACTACACTAGAGAACCGAACGAGGGGAGACCTGGTCGAAAAGGGTTTGGTGAAGCCTAGGGTCTCGATGCCTAGTGGGGTGAGACACCCGGTGGATGTGTGCTTTCGGTTAGGTGAAGGCCCTAGTTGGGTTAAGATCCCGAGGACCGGACCATGGGATAACCAACCACTAGGAATATCTTAGATAAAGTCTATTCCGGGGGGATCTAATGGATCCCAATGCCCGGTGAGTTAAGGAGCCCGGTGGGTGTGTGTCTCGATTGGAGTATGGCCCGAGGACCAGACCATCCAATAACCAACCATCGGGAAGGATTTGGTGGTGATTGTTGTTGGGGGATCCATGGGATCCCAGTGTATGGTTGGGCATAGAACCACTGTTAATGATCCGAGAAGATCTTTTACACAACTATGGTTGAGTTATTAATCATGTGTTATTTAACCAATTAGGAAGCTTGATGAAAGAGGAATAATTATATAAGAAATGTGGCAACCATATAAACATGTACAGAACCGAAATGAAGCATAAAACAATAACAAACCATAACACCAATGTGATAACGAAGTTCGACAATCTCGCCTACGTCTCCGGGCCTTTGTCTCATTGGGTGAGGCTTTCTTATTTCTGTTCAAAGCTCAATAAGTACATCACAGTAGTGCCAAAAGGTTGCAAAACTGATCTGGTCTTGTTTTACCGGATCTCTAGAACCCAAAAAAAGAACCAACACTCAAATCGGATGACCGGAGCTCCCAAAAATGGCCTGCAAAGGTGTACTCATCAACAACTTCCCTACATAAAAATGGATTTGGCTTGGAAAATATTCAGCATAAACCTACTTTGAATCTCCTCCCATGGCCTCAAGAAGGGCCCAATATTCCCCAATATTGGCCAAAAATCTCCAATAACAGGCCTAAAATCAATATAAAATCCATATAATATAGTGCAAACCCACTTTATAACTAAAATTGGGCTAAGCCCCTCTGACCTAGGCACGCACTCTTAAATCAAGGTCATATGGCTCATATGGCCAAGTGTCAGCCCCCTAGGGGTTGCGCACTACCCCTTACCCCGCAAACCCTAGTCACCTGTCAAAATTACATGGGACCGAGTCCCGAACTAAGTGCCTGGCCTTTTGGTCTTACACCTGAGTCACATGGTGTAAACAGAACCGCGCCTTGTGGAGGAACTGGGAGCTATGCCTACAATACTATGCCCATAACGATTTACATTCAGGTCTCATGGAAACTCCCACAGGATCAGGGGTCGGGCTGGAACATACAAAAAACTGCGCTAATTGTTGGTTGGGCAATGGTCACATCGAGTATGGTCGCTTGTAGTTTTTTGTGCCGAGGGTTGGGGGCTAGGCCCCAGCCCTTTATCCCCTGGTCATACCATATATTACAACATAAATAAAATTTATGCCCAATGTATAACAAGCACTACCCGCGGACGGGCTGGCTAGCCCGGCCTCGCCAAGTCTTTCGCTCGGTGGAGAGGTCTCGTGTTCGATTCCCGGTGGTGACCCCAACATAATTTTGCAAAGTCCAACTCATCCAATACTTGGGTTCCATGTGGCAGCCCACGTCTGGGCCACGTGGCACCACACTACTCGCCACTAATCTGCCATGTGTCAAGCACCCAAATGTCCAGTTGTCTGCCACCTGTACCTACCCTGTCATCATATCGTACCCTACCACATGTCGTCATACGAGTGTGCCACGTCATCTGTATGAGCATGCCACGTGTCACCCTTGCAATGGTGATATGTGTGACCCCTAGATTGGTCCACCTGTCCGTCCACGTCAGCGTCCGTAGGCCTAGTAAGCCTGCCACGTGTCACCTCTAGAGGTTGCCAACTGTGCCTGCCATGTCAGTTTTACAGACGTACGACCTGTATAGTCAACTTCCATGTGACAATGTACAGACTGTATAGTCATCATTTTTTTGTCCTATTTAGCAAAATGAATAGATCACCATAACTTGAGCATAAGATGTTCATTTGAGCCCGTTCAAGTTGTGTTGGGTTCGTATCGACGAGGCCTATGCACACATCTGTTTTGAAGCCATTCTAAGAACTTTGATTTGTAGGCCTTTCTAAGCCTGATCAAGATCCTGGATCTGATTATGGATCAAACCTCCTCACTAAAGGACCTTTTGGTCCCCAAAAGGCTACTGACCAGTCATCAAGTTCGGGATAGGCCACCCGACTTGTTCCCTATCTTTGAACTCTGTCATGTGAACCTATCTCATCAAGATCAACTGTATTACAATCATGACAACTGATAGCATATTGTTAGCCATTTGAACCCTGCCACATCTTACGGAAGCCACTATCATCCATGTAGATAAAATTACTAATGATAGGATCAAAAATATGACTGCAAATACGCTGATATGTTTGTAATATTTGCATGACATTAGCTTATCTTGAAGCAAACTATGAATGATTTTCCATTTTACAATCATCTCATGTTCTTGCTTAAGATCAATTACTTCATTTGAAACAATTATAGGTTTGTTGCTTGCTTGAACTACCTTCTTTAATTGTTCCATAGTTTGAAGAGCTTTATTTGCCTTTACATGATGAGCATGAACCACATAATCTTGACCTGCTTTGGTTAAATGATATTGATTCTTTGTCCTATAGAAGATTGCTTTATGATCATATAAGTAAGGACTGCCTAAGACCATTCCACATTCACTTAGTGGCACCACATCACATGTTACCTCGTCTACAAACTTAGATGAAATAACAAATTTTCATGTGCACTGTTTGGTTATGTGCATTTGATGATTGTTGCTTATCCATTTAAGTGTGTAGGGATTATGATGTATTTGTGTTTTTAACCCCAATTTCTTAACCAATTCCTCTGAAATTAGATTAGATCGAGATACACTATCTATCAATGTGTCTATCTTAGTGTGCCTCATGATGACCATGATGTGAAACAAGTTACTTCTACAATCAATTCCTTCACCAATTTTACCTGTCATACCAACCAATGAGACCTTAGATTCGTCACCTGAATCCGATCCCAAGTTTGTGGGTCATGTTATGGTTGCAACTGTTTGCCTCCCTTTCTTTTCCTTGAACCACTTTGGCCTCTTCTCGGGATTTAATTGCCAACAACGGTCCTCATCATGCCCCTCTTTCTTGCAATGCTTGCAAGAGGGATTTTCTTCCTTTCTCGTCACTGCATTTGACTTCTTTCCATGCCACTTCCTTTTGTCCTCTTTCCTTGAACATGATTCCCCTGATACACCAACACCTGTTTTCCCTGCTTCAATGTATGTCGCTTGAATAAAAACCCCATCAATATTAGTAGGTCCAAAAATGAATACAATGTTTTGAATATGTGCAGGTAAACCTTCTATATACTTCATAAGAGTTTCTTGGGTATGTAAAGGAATATCTAACATCAATGCCATTTTACGAAAGCCATCTGTATAATCTTGCATTGTTTTTCCTTTTCTTAGTTTTAAAGCTTTCCATTCAATTAATGCTTTCTCTTTATAACTCAAAGGATAGAATTGCTTTCTAAGTGCATAAATGAAACTTTGCCATGATGGAAATACATTACCCACTTGTTGCGTGCCATTTTTCAACTTGCTTTGCCACCGAATGAGTGTTGTGCCTCCAAGTCTCATTGATGCCAACTTGATTTGTGTGGCCTCATCCTTGATCTGTTGCACACTACAATAGACCTCCATCTGTCTAATCCAATTGTCAAGTCTCTCTTCATTAACTTCACCATCATACATGGGTAATTCGAATTTAACATCAAGTTTTAATAAAGGTATTTCATTCTTATGTTTATGGACATGTTTCTTTGCATTGGATTTAGAACTTGAACTTGAAGAAGAAGGAGGTGATGATGGAGGTGAAGGAGGATCATCTCCTTCTTCACTTTTGCCCTTTGAAGATTCACCCAAATTTGGTCTTTTTCATTCCGATTAATCCTCGTACAAAACCTTCATCATCTTCAACATGGCGAAGAAAGTTTTTCGAAGCTCTTTCTCATCCTGAGAAAGTCCCTCTTCCGATGCCATCTTCTCGCTTTGAGAAGTTCTCTTTCTCAATCCAATCAATGGATTCTCTTCAACAAGCTCGCCTTCACCATGAAGTAGCTTTTCCCTGGTTAACACGCAAAACTCAAATCCAAACGTCAACTAGCTCTGATACCACTTGATCCGAGAAGATCTTTTACACGACTATGGTTGAGTTATTAAGCATGTGTTATTTAACCAATTAGGAAGCTTAATGAAAGAGGAAGAATTATAAAAGAAATGTGACAGCCATATAAACATGTACAGAATTGAAATGAAGCATAAAACAACAACAAACCATAACACCAATGTGATAATGGAGTTCGACAATCTCACCCGTGGGCGCCTTCCCGAGAAGATCTTTTACACGACTATGGTTGAGTTATTAAGCATGTGTTATTTAACCAATTAGGAAACTCAATGAAAGAGGAAGAATTATAGAAGAAATGTGACAACCATATAAAGATGTACAAAACTGAAATGAAGCATAAAACAATAGCAAACCATAACACCAATGTGATAACGGAGTTCAACAATCTCGCCTACGTCTCCGGGCCTTTGTCTTAGTGGGTGAGGCTTTATTATTTATGTTCAAAGTTCAATAAGTACATCATAGTAGTTCCAAAAGGTTACAAAATTGATCTGGTCTTGTTCTACCAGATCTCTAGAACCCAACAGAAGAAACATCACTCAAATTGAATGACCGGAGCTCCCAGAAATGGCCCACAAAGGTGCGCTCCTCAACCGCTTCCCTGCATAAAAATGGCTTTGGCTTGGCAAATATTCAGCATAAACCTGCTCTGAATCTCCTCCCATGGCCTCAAGAAGTCCTAGTTTATATATATCTAAAGTCGGTAACCATATCCCAACTTCCCCCCAAGATCTGGCTTAAAAAAGGACCCAATATCCCCCAATATTGACCAAAAATCTCCAATAGCATGCCTAAAATCAATATAAAATCCATATAATATAGTGCAAACCCACTTTATAACTAAAATTGGGCTAAGCCCCTTTGACCTAGGTGTTCGCTCTTAACGGGGTCACATGGCTCATATGGCCAAGCGCCAGCCCCCTAGGGGTTGCGCGCTGGCCCTTACCTCGCAAACCCTAGTCACTTGTCAAAATTACAGATCGAGTCCCAAACTAGGCGCCTAGCCTTTTGGTCTTACCACCGAGTCACATGGTGTAAACAGAACCGCACCTTGTGGAGGAACCGGGAGCTATACCTGCAATATTGTGCCCCTAACGATTTACATCCAGGTCTCATGGCAAATCCCACACGATCGAGGGTCGGGCTGCAACATACACCAAAAACCAAGCTAATTGTTGGTTGGGAAATGGTCACTTCAGGTATGGTCGCATGTAGTTTTTGGGCTGAGGGCATGGGGCTAGGCCCCAACCCTTCATCGTCTGGTCATACCATATATTACAACATAAATAAAATTTATGCCCATTGTATAACAAGCACTGCCCACGGGGAGGCTAGCTAGCGCGGCCCCACCAAGTCTTTTGCTCGATGGAGAGGTCTCGTGTTTGATTCCTGGTGGTGACCCAACACAATTTTGCAAAGGCCAACTCAGCCAATACATGGGTGTCACGTGGCAACCCATGTCTGGGCCACGTGGAACCACACTATTAGCCACTAATCAGACACGTGTTAAGCACCCAACTATCTGCCACCTGTACCTTCCCTGTCAACGTATCATACCCTACCATGTATCATCGTACGAGTGTGCCACTTTATCTTTACAGGTGTGCCACGTGTCACCCTTGGAGTGGTGACACGTGTCACCCCCAAATTGGTCCACCTGTCAGTCCACGTCAGTGTCCGTACGCCTAGTTAACCTGCTACGTGTCACCTCTAAAGGCTGCCAACTGTGCCTGCCATGTCAGTTGTATGGTCGTATGGCCTGTACAGTTAGTTGCAATGTGGTACTATACGAACTGTACAATCATCATTTTTTTGCCTGTTTGGCAAAACAAACGGATCGCCATAACTTGAGAATACAATGTTCGTTTGAGCCCGTTCAAGTTGTGTTGGGTTCGTATCGATGAGTCCTATGCACACGTCTGTTTTGAAGCCATTCTGAGAAATTCTATTTTTAGGCCTTTCTGAGCCCCATCAAGCTCCTGGATCTGTTTCTGGATTAATTAAGTCCCATCATGGATATGCAACGTGTTCTTCATCCATTGGTAGGGGTGTGCCACATTGGAGGATGACAAGTCCCAACAGATTAGTGCCAAATGGTGCCACATGGTATGGTAAGAGTGGCATAGGTCCATGTGGTTGCCATGTGGATGTGAGGTGGCTTTTGGCGAAAGAATGCCTCAAAAACTTTAGGAGGCCATAAATTTTGATCTCGAGCTCGATTTTGAGCATGGTGACAGATGTTGGGAAAGCTCTTGATGAGAAGATTTCATTTACGAACTTCATTTGAGAAAGGAGTTTAAGGTGAGGGAGAGGAAATTTTAACACCCCGCCAACCTAAGGAAGGGTTAGGGGGTTGGGTGTGTTACAGTTGCCTGGACTACCTACCCTGTTGCACTTGATGTTATAAAAAATTCCATGCCAATTTATTCCATAATTTCAAATAGAGCCATTACTTCACCCTCATCATTCACATAACCACCAACCTGACTCACCATTCCAACCATGAAACTCATATGTCGTCATAGTGTGATTCATGTAGAGTCGAAAGGACTAGAGGAGCCATTCATCATGGCCTCTCTTAAGCATGACTAGAGGGAGCTATTCATCATGGGTTGTCTCGACCACGTGGGAGAGGCCCTCTCTCCTCCATGTGATACCCAATCCACGAAAAAATTAATTTTCTTTAAAAAACATATAATTATTAAAAAAATTAATATAAACTCATTTTAATTTTGATATTTAAACATCGAGATATTTATATCATGATTTTTCTAATCCCTATCGATATTTAATAGATCCAAAGTTTAAATAAATATTTTAACAAAATATCATTTAAATAAAACAAACTGCAACACAAACATAAACTTAAAATCTCCTCAAATTCATTTGATTTTTTACTATCGATACACTAACAACAAGTGTTGCATGGCAGCATAGTCCCTGCTGGGTTGGAATGAGAATAAATGCACATGTATGGGGGAATAAGCAGCGGAGGCAAATGGAAACTGCAGCGGACACGTGGCAAGCATCATGAAGTACATGTGGTATCCATGCAGAAAATGACACGTGGCTCCTAGAGCAATTCTGGCATTGAAACCATTAATTTTTTGAAAGTATTTTCATTCTAATTATACTGTGTTTTGCATAATCCATCTTGCTTTTATTTTCTTAATAAGCTTCTGTAATTTTAGACAGATACGAAAGAGCACAGATATCCCCATCACGTGTAACTTGATATACTGTTGGAGTCTGACTTGCCATGTTCGAAATTTCCGTTCCTACCTTGTATGTTTTATCTCTTTAATGTATTTATGAAATTCATTCATAATGATGTATGTATACTTCCAACTGGCTTTCATCCCAATATTTAGAGTTAAGTACAATTTTCATAGTCACTTCTTTAATTTTTCCCATAAAAAAAGTAAGCAACACCCATTTCATTCTATTAAATAGATTAGATGGCTTGTGTGTCTCTATATGTGTTAGGATAAATAAAGTTATATGCGGTGGCAAAGAAATAATATTTTTTTTTTTTTAAGATTCTTTGATCTTCTCGTGTGACCTCTATGTTTGCTAGGTTTTTTTTCTATTTATTGTCAGAGGTTGATCTGCAATCTCTCCAAAAAGAGGACATCTTTGTATAGTAACAACTGGACATCTCAACATGTCTATCCAGTTGATTGTTTTTTTGGCAATGATAAAAAATTTCGAATGTTTCTTAGATAATTTCCGTGGTAATGACTTAAGCAATATGAAACGATAGAAAATGTTTTTGTTTTTTGTTTTTTTGAAATAAAGGTTCCTGGAAAATAGGACCAGGAATCACACACATTAAACATTCAAATTAAATAAACACAATTTCCTAACATCCAGCATAGTTGAAGATAAAAATGTTTGAGCACATAAAAATAAAAGAAGATGACCGACTTGCATGAAGAGAACTAATTTTGCATTCCAAAAACAGGGTTACAAGGCACCGTTGAGATTGTTCTCGAAGTAGTTTTCTTTGAAATTTATCAAAAAATAATAATGTTTGTTACATATTTCTGGAAATTTAAATGCGCTTGTCATATAGACTAGGATTGGGGCTCCCGCGGGCCATAAAAGAAATAAGTACAAGAAATAGGACTGTAGAAAGGTGACGATAGAGAGCAAGACCTGAAAAGAAGAAATTGGAAGTTATCAGTCTTTGGTTAGACATTTCTATTTAAAGAGGTGGAATAACTGGATAGATAAACAAACCAGGATATGATTAATATAGACTTACTATGATGCTATCTATCTCCCCCTTTGTTATTTGCTTGCTAATGCCTTTTTATTGCTCTTGTCGACGGCTACTGGAATTGTGCCAACTGCTTGTTGCCCTTCGTCGGTGAGCTTGTCGATTTCCCTTTAGAGCCATTCTTCATTATAGCTTCTCATGGGGGCCACGTTGGTCTCATCCCATATTTTTATGTTGAAAAGCTCCTTTTCTAATTCCCTTAGATCGATAGAAAGATTACACAGAGCCTAATCAATTTCTTCATTCTGTACTGAATAGTCCACTAGCTAGTTGTCCACGCCATCTTCACCATATTCAAGGATGTTGTAAAACTTTTCTAAAGACAACCCCTTAAGAATATTAACTTGTTCATCGAAGGCTTGCTTGGTTAAGGACAAGGAGTTGAGGATTAAGTTGGGGTCTTAGACCTCATTGGTACTTCCAGCTAAGTCTATTTCAGTCAACTTTCTGAATAATTCTTATTTCTTTGATATTGCTTGTTCACATGATTGGACAATGAGATGTAGGTTCTTAACTTTCTCTTTCCAGCATGCATTTAATTGTTTGATCCGGTTTGGAGAAGGGAGATCTTCTTGTCTTCTTCTCATATCTGTCATGTTGCTGACATGGATTCCAAAAGGGAGGATCGTCTCTAGATAGAAACGTTCTTCATTTTTTAAATCCGCCTGCAAATGTTCGTGCAAATAATGTGCCCTCGTTTCAAGGGAAGCTATACTTTGTGATGTTTCCCAGACCTGAGTAATTAAATCCATTATTTTCTTGATATTCTTCTCCACATATCCTCTACACAATGTGAGGAGGATGGAGGATCCTTTTAACTTGGATGCAGGGGTGGCATGCACGGTTATTGCTAAAGGACTGGCAAGCAATGGGATAGGAATCAAAGCGTCCTCCAATTCCTTGAGTCGGTCCTTCAGTCTGACATTCTCCACCTCAATGCCTCCAATGGAATCATCAAGAGAATCTATGGTTGCTCAGTGAAGTCAAAAGATTTGGGACGACTGCATGTTCCTAAGGTCAATCTCCGAATGATATTTCCCTTTTCTTATTTCTTATATCTCTCTTTTCAATAATTACATTTTTAGATTTGTTGTCAAAAACAACACTCTGGAATATGAAGGATTCATCTTCGTAAAAAAAATTGGTCTCAGCTATTTCCATTTGGGGACTATGGTGGATCGCGTCCCCGTGGATCGCGTCCCCGTGGATCGCGTCCCCGGGCTGATCAATGTTGCAGAATACGCTATCCAAATCAATCTCAAGTTCCATGTCTTCACTTTCAATTTCGGTCTCTTCCACTTGCCCTACAACGTTTTTTCTCTTATTCCTCATGGGAAGCTTGTGAGAACTATCAATTTTACCGTGAGGAGGGTTCTTATTTCCTCCTTCGTTTGAAGAATTCTGGGTTGCTTTCTTACTAGGGTGGGCTATTGGAGTGATGCTCCAGGATGTCTTACTCTCAGGAGTGGTAGCCGGGGATCGAACACTCTTCTCACCGGGGCATTTTCCCTGTTATTTATATAATTCAATGGTGCTTTGTAGTGTCTCTAGGTCATCAGCGTAAGGAGAATGAGTGTTGTCGTCATTGTCTATGTCTTCGTTTAGGCGTGTCTAGATAAAAGAATTGTTGAAGCCAACTGCTGGTGAATGTTATAAAAAAATCCCATTAGGGTCGAACCCTCTTAGCCTTTCAACATATCTTAGGTTCAAGTTGTTGAAATGGCTTGTGAATTCATCAATCTTGTTGACATTCCTGAACACGAAGTCCCAAACTTTCCAAGGAAGAGGAATGAACTGCCTTTTTCTCTTCTCATGGAAAAAATGCAACCAATAGTTGTATTGCCTTGCTATTTCTGTAACAAACATTTTGTCTGTAATGTGACATGGAAGGAAAGCAGTATTTTCCTTGGAGCCAAAAGTCATTATCACACAATAATTCTCCATTTGTTCAAGTGTTCCTTTCCTGTCCAAAAACTTGGTTGCCTAGTCAGACATGAATGGAGCATCCTTTCCTAACAATAAATCTTTGAAAACTGAGACAAAGTCATTAAAAACCTCATAAAAACAATGGGAGGCCTGGTGCCTCGACAAGGCCTGGTACCAGAAGGTTTCTGGGTTGAATTCACAGTTTACCTTCTTAGACACAAACAGTTTTGGAAACAAATAACAATGCGTTATCGCGAAAACCAAGTAGGATGACATATTAATTTCTTCTCCTCTTTTAATCATGACAATTGGGAACAAATTTCAATGGAAATTAGCTTCCCCCAATATAAAATGGCTTGTTCCTTGATTGTGAAATACAAAATATAAAGAATTATGCGGGAAACACTTGTTGGGGATTTTTGTCCCGTTATTCTTATAAACAACCAGGCAATTTCCTGGAATGGATTTCTAAATGAACTAACCTGCAACCTTGTGATATCTTCAGGAACTGTTGCTAAGTCTTCCAGGAACTCAGGCAAGAGGTCCAACCTGTTATCATGTTTTTTTAGGAATTGGTTACAGTCTTCTCCTCTGAAGGTTAATGTTGGCTCTGGCAATCTTAACATCTTGTAGAAGACCCGAGGTGACAGAGAAATAGGAGAGTGGTCCTGCAGTGGAATAATTCTTTAGCCTGAAATATATCTCTCGGCGCACCAAGAGACCGGCACCTTAAAGTCAAAAATTTCAAGGACACAACCTATACAAGCAATTCCAAAGGTCCAAATTACTTCGTTCTGGGCAGAAGGGGATGAGTAGTAAGAGTATACCCTGGACCACTGGAAGTTCTAGTCCTCACGCCCGAAGATGTTCACTGTATCTACACAGAATTGTTGTCGAGTTGGTGCCATAAGTTTACGAGAACGTCTGTTTTCTACAGACGATGTTTGAAATGAACAGTTGGAGGGGATAATATAACCCTCTGCAAATCTTGGTCCTATGTGTGTGAATGGGAGATCTCCTCGAGCCTTTCGCTCATTAATGACAATATCTACGGTTGTTGCATGATGAGATTTTAGCATTAAAGCTTAGTCATTGCATACTTATAAGTGTGAAGGTGGCGTGTATTGTTGTAGGAAAATTCCCCGGCGAACCAGTGAATGTCCTCTTGGATCCTAGACCCCTATGACCAAGACATAAAAATGCTAACATTGAAAATTGACATTCCTTTAAATGTAGCTAAACTAGTCAAAGGAAAAAGAGGAAGAAAGCATGATGTACCTTTTTCTAAATTTTTTCCTTGCTCGGTCCAGGCTGAAATTGATCTTCAAGCCCTTTAATGAGTTCTGCAATTCAATAGACAACAAAAACAATGCATGCTTCCTATTCTACCAAGATTAGTTTAAACTAGATTTATCAAGAAGAGACAAGCCTACACAAACATACACAAACCTGAAGGAAACATGACAAGCATATATTAATAAGAACATAACAAGGTACTTACAATTTGTAGATGCATATGTAGTAGCCCCACCAAGTCCTCCTTTTCCAACCCCTTGCTCGAAAAACCCACGATCAGAATGACAATACTTTTCACTAATATTCTCCCCCTTTTCACCATGAGAATGCCTCCTTTTATAGGCTTTGAGAGGCTCAACTACCTTAGCTATATTTGGAATAACTTAAGGATATGACTCCATCAGTTGTGGTATTTCCGTTAGATCCATCCTATAACTTGGATTCTAGCCAAACCAACTTAGATGATTTCTAGTTGTCCTTAGAGATAAGTGGGATTCCTCCCCAAGATTCTCTCAACAGATCGATGCTCCCTTAAAGCTAGCAACAGAGCGCTATAGCGCTTCCTGATAAGTGGACAAGAAGCTCTAGCGCTCCTTTCATGTGAGCAGGGGAGTGATGATCTCAAAAATTTGTTTAAGATGATCATTCTTCAAGGAAAAATATTTGTAAGCTTGTCAAATGATGAGTTTTCCTCTTCTAACAAGTCTTAAAGGGTATACCAAGTGTTCTTATGGTGTCATCCACAATGTGACATATGAAGGATGAAAAAACAATGTTTGCGACACTTACGATAGTGATAATGGGACATTATCGAAGTGAGGAATTTTGATGTGTAACAGATTGCCCCCCAAAGTGCAAGGTCAGAAGATGGAAGTTGATAACTAAAGTGCTTTGTAGATTTCGAAGCAAGGGTATGGAGTCGAAGAACCTAGTAGAAACTGCAAACAACCATAAAACAAATGTTATCATAGGTTTCAAACCAAAGGCAAGTATACCTATGCTTGAGTGACAAAATACTTAAGGTATGGCCGCCACCAAATACAATGTGGATCCATAATCATACTGACTAAGGGTATAACCACCAAAGATACAATGTGGATCTTTACCTCCAATACATGAACTGATTGTAGCCACAAGAAATACATAGTAGATCTATGAGATGATAAAACATA
>ML780585.1:544664-556980 GCA_009831015.1 Picea engelmannii
AGGTTTAAAACTTACAGTAGCTTCCATCTAGTTGCAGCCAGAGAAACCAGGGTGGCAGGGTGGTGCTAGGGAGAACAAGTGTTCTCTGTTATACAGGTTGGAGCCTGTGTAACTAGAAGTTGGTGCTTCCATCCAGTTGGTGCTGGAACAATCAGGAAGTTGGTGCTTCCATCCAGTTGGTACTGGAATAGTCAGGGAGTTCGTGCTTCCTTCTAGTGGGTGCTAGAGAAACCAGAGAGTTGGAGCTCTCAAACAAGTTGCAGCTTGTAAAACAGAGGTAGYAGCCTCACATTGAGTTGGTGCTCAATTGTAAATGATGTACAGAACTGAAAAAGACTGCCTATCATTTCGAAGAAGAAGAGGTTTTCTCCCTTTATGGGTTTCCTCGTGAAAATCTGTCTCTGTGTGTACTTTATGTGTGACTGATGGTCTTTACTTTTACTGTCCTAATGCTGTATATTGTTGATGACCACATGAAGAAAGATTAATAATGATATTTAAAAGGTTTAAAATTGTTTAAGCTCACATACAACTGATTCACCCCCCCCCTCTCAGTTGTTCTAGTATTTCCAATAGAGGAGGCCTGCCATTGAGGCATGCAGGTCCCAAGGTACTAATTGGTTTCTAAGTCAAATTCTCGGATGATGTGTTGAAGTCAACATGAAAAGACTCGTCGAAGGAGGGCCTTGATGTATCCCCCATCAACGATACAAAATTAACATAGAGATGTAAGATGGTGAATCAGATGAGTATGGACTGACACGTGTATTGAAATTGGAAATTTGTGATGGTTGATTCTCGAGGCGGATACTTCCCTTGAACACTGATGCACAACATGACTCGGCAACATAAACGTAACATGGACCAAAACATAATGCAGTGGATACTGTGATATTTGTCGGGTGACCCAAACGAGTGAAAAAGACTCAGGGGATTGGTTCAGTGTAGAGGTTCAACGGGTTATCCAAGTGTTCAAAATTGTTGAAACAATGTGTCATGTTCAAGGGCGACTGCAAGAGTGACTTGTGACAATTCTAAAAGATAGATTGGCTTGCTTCCTTCAATTTCCCCCCCATCCAGATAGACGAGTACCTCTTTTTGTTTTTACGAGCTCGAGGAGGATAACACATGCTCGATATAACTCACCTTTGGTAAGTCCATCTTCCTTTGTTTAATAAATTGGAAGAAGTAAGGGTTCGGTCCCATATGGGCCCTTCAATGTGTGATTTTAACGAGTCCAAAGAAGGAAAACTCGGTGGTTTTTCATGCTTAGAGAGTTTGAAAAGAACTTAAAGACGACTCCAAGGTTGTCCTTTTTCGTAAATTTAGTCTCCAAAGTCTGAAAAAGAGATAAACTGCTACTCGGAAGACGCCCTTTCAAAACCTTTTAAACAAGTGTGAAAGGAAGCAAGATCACTCAACAATATTTTCATGTTTAGAGAGTCTGAAAAGAGCTTAAAAGAGACTCCATGGGTTTCCTTTTTCGTGTAACCTTTACGAGTCCGAAAAATAGATAAAAGTCTACTCGGTTACATTCTCATGTTTTTTCGAGCATGAGAAAGAACAAAGACCATGCTCGTCAGTGTTATAAGGTTTATCAAAAAAGGTATTGCTTCGAGGCCTGCAAATATAGACAATTATGCATCCAGGGTATTAGTGACTCCTCAAAAAAGATTTAAAAACCGAAAATAAACTTTATATTAGCAAAAAGCAACCCTATAATAGTGAAGTAGGGTTAGAAATTTCATTTACCATTTTATTTTCACCAATTTCTTCTAGCTTTGGTATTTTCAACCTTGGAGGGCGATTTTCAAGATGTGAGCATCAGAGTTGTGGTTGACCGTTTTCGAATTTGTCTAGACTGGGTTGGTCACTTTACCATTCTAATCATTTCTCATGGTTTAAAATTGTATTTTAGGTAGTTTTTAGGTTGTTCTGGGCTCCTTAGGAAGCCCTAGGCGCCGAATTGGATCGGTGCTCCCTCAAAGGGGTGAGGGGAGAACCGATCATGTTTTCGGCACCCTGGTGCGTGTACCTAGGGAGCGCTAGCGCTATGTGAATAAGCTTAGGGGAGCATCGACGCATAACTAAACAAATGTTGCTTTTTAGGCTAAAAATACCCAATTTTTTGCTATAAGAGATTGACTAAAGGTTTTTAAATGATCGTTTTGGCACTTTACACGGATTAGAACCATGATTGAATGGAAAGAACGCGGGCATGAGCTTGAAAATATCGCCGCATTGTAAAACCCTTAGGAAAGGGTTGTGTTGAGGAACTGTGGCCTCCTGAAGTATTTGTAATTACAAAAAATGAAGAAAGATGTTTTATTACTTGACTCCGTAATTGGATTATGGGATGATTTCGAACATACATTCCGTGTTGGACCACAATTGCTCAAAATTGAGCTCAACGACATGTACTTTTTGACCAGCCTCTAAAGAAGAGGGGCTCCTGTCCTTTTTTTCTGGGCATCGGGCAACTCCTCAGCCTACCGAGGTGTATGTGGCAGACCATTGTATTCCAAGGTCATGATTAGTCGAGGGATGAATCTTGATCAAGGATGTGAGATATTTGGCACTAAGATCTATTTTATTTTCCATTAGCAACCTGGTAGGTAGTACAAGTGCACACTTGGCTTCAAAATTTAAAATGTCTTATGCTCTACAATGTATGGAGCCTAGATTATTTAACTAGAGTGTAGGGTTCCTTGAGAACGTGAAAGACCAGATCATGAAGTGCAGGATTGGGAGGCAGAAATAGTTTGGCTATGGCTCTTTCCTGGTTTCACTTTTTGGAGGGAATACCCCAGATTCAACCATAGATTGCGGTGATAGCACGACCGATGACCGAGCCATGTATGGAAAGATGAACAACTTTGTCCTCGAGATTGGGGACTGACTCAGAGTTCAAGTTCACGGCTGACTTCTTCACTTGGTGGAGAAGGCAATTAATTGTTATCGAGGACTTTCCATTTGTCGGAGTGGATTTCCAAGGTAGTGTGGACTTAGTGCTTCCATAGGGTATTGACTGGGATGTGTCAGGTACAAAACCAAACCTTGTCATGTGTTTTGTATCTTATATTTTATATTATTTTTATGTGTACAAAGAGGGATTTTAGGAGATGTTTTGTTTCATCATGCAGATAGAGGCGCATCACGTCCGACAGAGATGCCAACACTAGGGCGTTGTGGAGACGTGAAGATAGTTGTGGAGCACAAAGTGGTAGTGGGAGGACTTCGAGAGGTTGAGAGGAACCTCTGAGGTCTGACTATGGGTGTCCCACCTCTCAGGAGGCGAGACGTATCGCTTCATCTACAGAGGAATATAGTAGGGATTCCTAAGAGTTTGAACCACTTGCTCTGACAAGTGGTTCGTGCAGTGGTGTGCTTCTTGGAGCACAACGTGGTGCATGAGGACTAGGATCCTCCATATGTTTTGTAGTTGTTTCATGATGATATCATGGGCATGAGGGCCCATAATTTGCCCTATTATGTACTTTTTGATGTAAACAAACTTTTGCTATCACACATTATATATATATATATATATATATATATATATATATATCCAAGTTTTGTGGTGTCAATGATGTTACAAATTATCTTGTGTGATGTTTTTAATGTACATGTGATTCATTTTCTTTTAAAAGTTTTATCTATGTGCAAGATACCGATCCAAAATATAATTTGCTAGCGAATTCAATGTTGTGTTGAGTTCTCTTGGTATGTGCTTGTATTGTGTAAATTCAAACATTCTGTCAAGATGACGAACTCTTAGGTGGAGACGCAATAGGATAGGGTTGTGAACGATGTAAACTCGATTAAGCTAACAAACCATGAGTTGAGAGTCTAGGTTAATGAATATATGATATATAACTAGAGAGAAGGCCTCGATTAAAATTCCCGTGACAACGTGATATTCTGCCATGTTATTAGTTGTCAATCCTAGGCAAACGCCTCATGAACTCAACAACTCATCAGAGTGGTAAATGACCCAAGATGCAGAAGCAATGTTCTGGGTGTGCTAACTAGCGCCATCCGTAAACCCGACAAAGATGGGAAAGGGAGATGTAATATGCGCACACAATCACAAGACAAAGTATAAGCGGCTAAAACAAAACTCGTACACTCAAGAGAAAAGACGCACCAAGTAAAAAATATAGTACAATAGTGTACAAAGCACACATGCCAGATATTCTATGCATAATACTTCTTGAGGTGAATCCCATTATGGGGTTCACCGAGAGATATTCCATCGTAGTCAACTAGCTCGTAGCCACCTCTATGTAATACATGTTTTACGATATAGGGTCCATGCCACAGGGGTTCTAACTTTCCCTTCCCTAATGTATCGCGAGCCTGGTCATAAACGAGGACTAGGTGTCCTTCTGCGAAAGTATGAGGTTGAACGGATTTGTCATATTGACTCTTCATTCATTTTTGATACGTCTCATTCACGAGAGCAACATCGCGATGTGTTTCGTCCAACTTAGTTAAATATAAGAATCATTCCTCTTCAGTAGAGGTGTGAGGCAGGAGTTCTACAATGAGTTTCAATGAAGGGATCTCACACTCGATTGGTAACACTGCTTCGACGCCATATACCAACTGGAATGGAGTGAATCTAGTTGCATTTTTCACTGAGGTGCAGTAAGCCCAAAGGGCGGAGAAAAGTCTCTAGTGCCAATAAATTTTGTTTGCCCCCACCATGCGTTGGATCATGGTTTTAAGGACTTTGTTGATAGTTTCAACTTGTCTGTTTGCTTGAGGATAGTAGGGGGATGAGTTTTCATGTCTAAAACCCAACTTGACATGTAACTCACTCATAATATGGTTTTGAAAATGTGAACTGTGATCAGTGACAATGGCTTGTGGAACACCAAAACGAGTGATGATGTGGTTAAAAATGAAGGGAGCTGTAGTATGCCCATTGTTAAGAAATGTAGGCATAGCCTCAGCCCATTTAGTGAAATAATCAACAACAATGATGATATAACCATGCCCCCCGGCTAAGGTAGGCTTACATTGCATAAAATCAATGCCCCATTTGGCAAATGGGTCGATGGCGACAAGGGGTGGGTGCGTGCCTTTTTTTGAAAAACTTGGCAGGGTGGGCATCGTTTGACAACCTCAATACAATCTTTGAAGATGGAGGGCCAAAAATAATCGGGACGTAAGATTTTATGAGATGTAACCATCCCAGAAAGGTGACTGCCACAAGCTCCAAGGTGACAGTCATTCAAAACATGTTCAGCCTCATCGTGGGTTAAACAATGTCGTAGGATAGTATCAATACCATTATGATACAAAGTGTCACTGATGATAAGGTAACGTTTAGAATGGTGGTGAATACGACGACGTTCTTCACGAGAGATATCGAGCTGGAAACGTTGGGTCTGAAGATAGAGAAGAATATTTCCATACCAAGGGTTTGACGTGGTAATGAGGAACAAAGATTCATCGGGAAGAGAATCACTGGGCTCAGTGTCTTCATTAGCATGGGGAAGATCGTAGATAAGTTCCGCAAAAAACAACGATTTTTTAGCTTTTGATTTGGCAAACTCAAGATCAAATTCTTGAAGGATAACGATACATTTGAAATATTTTCCCCCAAGGACTTGACGTGTCTGAATATGGTACATGGGGTTTGAGTCCGTAATGATCGTTGTAGTGTGTAACATGATGTAATGGCGAAATATCTAGACGATAATGACAATTGCCAGAGCCAACTTTTCAACGTGTGAATATCAGAGCTCGGGACTGGATAGACTCTTGCTCAGATAGTAGATCACATGTTCGTCACTGTTAGGATCCTCTTGAACTAACACCATAACAATAGTGGAAGTAGAGGATGAAAAATAAATGATATAGCCTCGTGCATAATTTGGAGGATACAAGAGAGGTGTATGGGTCAATGCGTGATTAAGAGCATCAAAATATCGTTGAGCAGTGTCATCCCAGATGAAAGGAGTGTCTTTTTGCAACAATTGCATAAATCCTTTAGTAAGCTCGGCGCAATTACATATAAAATGACTAAGAAAGTTTGCTTTCCCTTGCAAACTTTGTAGTTGGGTCAGATTGTTGGGAGGGGGTAAAGCAAGAAGAGACAATCCTATGCAAACATACACAAACTTGAAGGAAACATGCCAAGAATATATTAATGAGAACGTAACAAGGTACTTACAATCTGTAGATGCAGATGCAACAGCCTCACCAAGTCCTCCTTGTCCAACCCCTTGCTCAAAAAACCCACGATCATAATGACAATACTTTTCACTAATATTCTCCCCTTTTTCACCATGAGAATGCCTCCTTTTATATGCTTTGAGAGGCTCAACCACCTTAGCTATCTTTGGAATAAGTTGAGGCTATGACTCCATCAGTTGTGGTATTTCCCTTAGATCCAGCCTGTAACTTGGATTCGATCCAAACGAACTTAGATGCTTTCTAGCTGTCCTTAGAGATAAGGTGGATTCCTCCCCAAGATTCTCTCAATAGATCGACACTCCCAGTTGGCAACAGAGCGCTATAGCGCTCCCTGATAAGTGGAAAAGATGCGTTGGCGCTCCCTGATAAGTGGAAAAGAAGCGTTGGCGCTCTCTGCATGTGAGCAGGGGAGTGTTGATCTCCAAAAATTCATTTAAGATGATCATTCTTCAAGGCAAAATATTTGTAATCTTGTCAGATGATGAGTTTTACTCTTCTAACAAATCTTAGAGGGTGTACCAAGTGTTCTTATGGTGTCGTCCACAATGTGACATATGCAGGATAAAAATACAATTTTTGCGACACTTGCGACAAAAGTGCGACGATTGTGACACTTACGATAATGATAATGGGACATTATCGAAGTGAGGAATTTTGACGTGTAACAGATATGATGAAGAGCAATTAAGGATTGGAGATTTTGTGAACCTGCCAACTTGACGAACCGCGAAAGACATTCCATGATGTTTGAAATGAACATTCGGAAGGGATAATATAACCCTTCACAAATCTTGGTTTAATGCGTATTAATGGGAGATATCCTCGAGCCTTTCGCTCATTAATGACAATCTTTATGGTTCCTGCATGATGAGTTGTTAGCATTAAATCTTACTAATTGCATATTTAGAAACAAGTGCGAAGGTGGCGGGGATGGGGAAGAGCAATTAACGAATGACTAAGTATGGAAAGCGGTCAACTGAGCTTCAAAATAAGGTTACAATGGATACTTAGGAGAGGTGAGGGTCCGACGGTCAAATTGTATGTCTCAAAAGTTTTGAGTGCAAAACGCGTAAAATGAAAGAGAGCATGATGGGGAAGTCCAACAGTTAGTTTGTATATCACGGAACTCCGGGTGTTGTTTGCAAGTCGCGGAACAATGGAAGTGTAATGTTGAGCTCACCTTTCCGAGAACCCGCAATTGAAAAAGTGGCTAAGTATGGAATAGAGAAACGGTTGGTCGGACTTGTTTTTGCTAATATATTGAAATTTGTAATAGATATCCCATTACCCGGCAATATCTTTTCTGCATGTTTCTAGACAAGTTGTGTAGGGATAGTCAGTGTGACTGTCTCCTCGATCCTTTTGCTCATTAATGACAATCTTTACGGTTGCTACATGATGAGCTATTAGCATTAAACCTTGGTTATTGCATACTTGGAAAGAAGTGAGAAGGTGGTGGGCACAGGAAACAACAATTAGGAATTGGAGATTTCGTGAACCGACCAACTCGACGATCCGTGAAAGATATTCCATGAATTGGCCAACTATGGAAAGTGATCAGACGGGCTTCAAAATAGGGTGACAAGGGTTCCCCAAGAGACATGAGGCCCCGACGGTGAAATTGTATGTCTCAGAACTTTTGAGTGCAAAATGTGTAACATGGAAGAGGGGATGATGTGGGAGTCTGGCAGTCAATTTGTATATCATGGAAGTCCGGGTGTTGTTTGTAGGTCATGAAACAATGGAAGTGCAATCTAGAGCGTGCCTGCCCGAGAATCCATGATCGAAAAAGTGGTTAGGTATGGAATGGGGAAGCGGTCAGTCGGAGTCGTGATATAAAAGCATGAGTGCAAATGTGAACTCGTGAGTTCGCCAACCCGGGTAGTTAGACATTTTTGGAAAAAATGACTAAATAACCAGAAAGAAAAAGTAGAGGGGAAAAAGAAAGGGGAATTTGCGTAAGTATAGAAGCGGGAAAAGAAGGGTATAAAAGAGAGTGGGAAAATAGAAAAGCGAAGGCCAATTTTCGTAAGTGGGAATTGGTCTCAAACAAGCCCCATTGTTGCAAAATCATCATTTTGTAGTCCAATATTTTGTCCACTTACTTGTTTTTTACTGTGCTTGTATCATTAAAGAGGGTGTGAGAAAATGCTTTGTTGAACATTTGTTTTTATTGCAACTTGTGTGAGTAATTGTGTTCTTGATACATTATTTAATGCCTTGAAATATTATTTTAAGTATTAAACTTCCTACATGATGAGTTCTTAGCATTAAATCTTAATAATTGCATATCTAGAAATAAACTTATTGTACTGCCAACTTGACCGTAAGTATAACAACAACGAACTTGAATTTTAATATTGTGGTTGATTTCATAGCCCCATTTGATTTCAACTAGCATATATCATTTTTTTTTTCAAAATATTTGCGAAGAAGAAATTTGGTAATTTCATTAATAAAGTAAAAGTTCTCAAATAAAGGCCAGGGGATGGACAACCAATAAAATGTTTCCTTTTGGAGTAAAGGAATCAAGGAAGCGAGAGAGAAATAAGAGATCATTCGCTCAACAAGGTTGAGATGAGAACGAAACTTCTTGGGTAGGGCCCCAACTTCCGCATCATGAATTAGTGTTGCTATGTTCTATCTGCATTACGAATATAATTGAATGTTGGTTTGAAACTGTGTGAAATCCATTTATGTTTCCATAGAAGCCTCATGTGATTGACACAATGCATTGTCATATAATTTTTCAATGCTCCATATTTTATCAAATTACTTGAGTCAATACAATATTTAAGAATTACAAGACTATCGAGCCATGCAAACAAGAAGAGGTGTTAAATCCAGCAAAGAAGCCCCAACCAAGATTCCAAGGCAATTTTTTAATAGTAAATCTAAAAAACAAATAGTGGGTAATATATATCTATCCATAGACATTGGACTGAGTTCTTTTCACTGAAGCATTGAACATATTTGTCATAAATACAGGTAGAGGAGTCACAAAAAAAATAAAATCTGCATATAATTCTGTGTTGTTCATCTAGTGTGACAACATGCAGGAGCCATCGACAAGCTCTTGAACATGCATACAAAACTAATTAAGATGCTTTTCTAGTAACTCCTTGTATTCTTCTCCTTTGAAGGTCAATGTTGGCTGCGACAATCTTAACGTATTGCGGAAGACCTGAGGGGACAAAGAAGCAGGAGAGTGGTTCCGCAGTGGAATAACTGTTTGGCTTGAAACAGGTAAATGACACTCTTGCTCCTGACGCTGGTGACCTAGAGACATTGCAAAGCACCACTGAATTGTACAAACAACAGGGAAAAGGCCCTGGTGAGAAGAATATCCAATCCCCGACTACCACTGGCAAGAGTACAACATCTCGGAGCATCATTCCAACAACCCACCCCAGTATGAAAGCAACCCAAAATTCTTCAAATGCAGGATGAGATAAGAACCCTCCTCGCGGTAAAATTGATAGTTCTCACAAGCTTCCCGTGATGAAGAAGAGAAAAAACGTTGTAGGGCAAGTAGAAGAGTCCAAAATTGAAAGTGAGGACACAACAAGAGACCACCTCCTTAAAGTCAAATACTTCAGGGACACAGCCTGCACAAGCAATTCCAGAGGTCCAAATTACTTCGTTCTAGGTGAATGAGGACCAAGAGACCACCTCCTTACAGGCAAAAACTTCAAGGACAAAGGTTGCACGAGTAATTCCAGAGGTCCAAATGACTTCATTCTAGGCTGAAGGGGATGAGCAGTAGGAATATGACTTGCACCACTGGGAGTTCTGGTCCTCACCCCCTAAGATGTTAATTGTATATCAAGAGAATAGGAGAGTGGTCCCGCAGTTGAATAATTCTTTGGCTTGAAATATATCTCTCGATGCACCAAG
The DNA here is from genome assembly GCA_009831015.1 of Picea engelmannii. Lineage (NCBI taxonomy): Eukaryota > Viridiplantae > Streptophyta > Pinopsida > Pinales > Pinaceae > Picea > Picea engelmannii. The sequence continues at coordinate 554,769 of ML780585.1, forward strand.
CGACCATTTCCTTATAGTCAAAGGCTTTAGGGACACAACCCACACCAGGGACAAATCCAAACCCTAAAAATGAAAGGAAAGGATACATCTATGAGGGCGAGGACCGCCATCTGAGTCGAGAGACTCAAAGTCTTGAGCTGCAAAGAGGCTATTGCGTTCAACGTCGGTTTCTTTTCTGAAACCCCTTCCTTTGGTATTGTTAGGGCCGCAATCGTCGAGATGGGAAGTGCCCTCGTTATGGTGGATTTCAATTTGGGCACATGAGTGGGAACAACGTCTTCATTGGCATCATCCACCGTCGTATCATCGTCCATCAAATCATCTTCTTTTGGCTCGAAATCGACCGCATCAACCTCTGCGTTGGCCATCAACGTAGGGGGGGTTATCTAAGCGGGGGGGGTTGCCTTGGAATTATTTGGCTTGAAATATATCTCTTGATGCACCAGGAGACCATCTCTTTCTTTTATTTTGGGCAGACAGAGATGAGTAGTAAGAATATGCCCTGGACCACTGGAAGTTCTGGTCATCATGCTCGAAGGTGTTTACTGTATCTGGACAGAATTGATGTCGAACTGCTACCATAAGTTAACAAGAAAGTCTGTTTTCTCCAGATAATATTTGGAATGAACATTTAGAAGGTATAATATAACCCTCCACAAATCTTGGTTTAATGCGTATCAATGGGAGATCTCCTCGAGCCTTTCGTTGATTAATGACAATTTCTACGGTTCCCGCGTAATGAGTTGTTACCATTAAAGATTACTAATTGCATACTTTGAAAAAAGTGTGAAGGTGGCGGTGATGACGAAGAGCGATTAAGGATTGGAGATTTCGTGAAGCCGCCAACCAGACGATGCGTAAAAGAGATTCCATGATGCTTGAAATGAACACTCGGAAGGGATAATATAGCCCTCCACAAATCTTGGTTATTTCGTATTAATGATGGATGTCCTCTAGCCTTTGAAACATTAATGACAATCTTAACGGTTCCTGCATGATAAGCTATTAACATTAAAGATTAATAATTGCATATCTAGAAAGAAGTGCGAAGGTGGTGGGGATTTTGAAGAGCAATCAAGCATTGGATATTTCATGAACCCGCCAACCCGCAAAAGAGATTCCAAGAAATGGCCAAGTATGGAAAGCGGTCGGTCGAGCTTCAAAACAGGGTCACAAGTTATACTCAAGAGATGTGAGGGCCCGATGGTCAAATTGTATGTCTCCGAAATTTTAACTACAAAATGTGTAACACAGAACAGGGCATGATGATGGACATCGATGGTCAATTTGTATATCGCGGGACTCTGGGTGTTGTTTGTAGGTCACGGAATAATGGAAGAGCAATGTTGAGCAAGCCTGCCCGAGAATCGACGATGGAAATAGTGGCCAAGTATGGAATGGGGAAGAAGTCAGTTGGATTCATGATATAAAAGCATGAGACATATTCGGAAAAACGACTAAGTAACCATAAAGGGAAAGTAAAGGAGAAAAAGAAAGGGGAATTTGGTTGTCAATTTGTATATCGGGGTAGTCCGGGTGTTGTTTGTAGGGGGCGGAAAAATGGAAGCATAATGTTGAGATTTCCTAGTGGGGAACCCACGATTGAAAAAGTTGTTGAGTATGGAACGAGGAAGCAATTGGTCGGACTCCTGATATAAAAACATCAATGGAAATCTGAACACGTGAATCCGCCAACCCACACACTTGGACATTTTCCGAAAAACGACTAAGTAACCAAAAAGGGAAAGTAGAGGGCAAAAAGAAAGGGGAGTGAAATTTTCGGAAGCGAGAATTGGTATTAACAAAGCTCCACTAATGGTATTAACATTAACTATGAAGTGCATTAGACAGGTGAACATGCTCTCCAATCAAGGAATAGAGAAAGTGAGTCATGGTTATACTTTCAAGGATGTGTTTGCATAAGCGAAGCATAAGAAAGCTACAAAAAAATCAATTTTGGGATGTTCAAGTGAAATTATTGTACTATCAACTTCACCGTAAGTATAACAACAATAAATTTTAATTTTAATTTTTTGTGGTTATATCATAGTTCCATTGGACTTCACACAACATATATCCTTTTATTTCAAAATATTTCTAAAGATGAATTTTGGTAATTTCATCGATCAAGTAAAAGTGCTAAAATGAACTACATATTACATTTGCTTCACAAAGCTTACATTAAAAGGAAAAACATGTCTTGTATATTCTT
>ML780585.1:564253-579063 GCA_009831015.1 Picea engelmannii
CCACCATTCACACCTATGATCCATGCATGTGTACTTCGACATTTCCATATGTACCTCACACATGAATGACATAGGGACGAGGCTTGCAACCACGTGATCCACATGTGTAGCTCATCATTTCCATCTACACTTGATACAGGAATCACATAGAGACAAGACTTATAACACTTGTAAAATGAAGTGAAGGAGATCAAAGCTAACATTGCAACCCTGTAATCCAACTATCACAACAACTGCGCTATTTTTGTTCGATTTTTCAAAGATTAGTCAATCAATACTCATATCGTTTCCTAATAAAAAACTAGGATGGAATTGGAACTAATGACTAATCTACGAAAATAATTTAAGAGGGGAATTATTGTTATCCTTTTTTATCACGATCCTTCTCCTCGAAGACCACAAAGGGGGGTTGTTTAGAGGTATTTATGCACTGTATTATTCAAACATCAATATAAGGCTCTTCCAAACATGCACAAAGCATTCGAGCCTAAGACACAACTAGTTATTTTCTTATAATAATTAAAAGAACCAATCCTCAAATACAACTTGTGCTTTTCTCTTACAGTGAATAGATTTCATGTTCGTAAATTGATCTGGCAAGTCAAAATCGATGTTAATGGTCTTTATTCCAAGCCAATTGTTTGTCATCCATTCACAACTTGGTTTCATAGTTCAAGGCAACATCGTGAAATGATATGTTATCTACTTCCTTGTTGACCAATAGTCTTACATTCGAAAGCAATTCCACCAAATACATAAGCAAGCTTACACTCAATAGACATGCACGTTTGAAATGATGTTATAAAAGCAACATGAGAACAAAGGATGTAACATGTTAAAATTACCTTCTTGACATGTACTGTGTGCGCTCCATGCTTTTCAAATTATTTAACAACTATGGCATTTGATATGACTGCTCTATTACCACCCAAACTAGTAGCTTTTGTAGAGGTGCTAATGGGGACAAGCATAACACGAGAAACATGCCATTGTCACCTTAGCATCATTTCCCCTTCACTTTAGGCCAGCTCCTTGAAGCCATAGGGGTATCCCAATCCACATAAACGAACTCGTACAATACCTTGGGTTATCTTACGATACAAGTCACTTTCAAAATGCACACCTCAATATATGGTTAGATAGACCAATGCCAATAGAGTAGTCAAATTCCTCAAGAATATTCAACTAAATGTTGGCATATTTATTATGGATAGAAGGTAGAGTATTTATTTGTCACTGATGGCAAGCTCAGCCTAACGATGACGAACAAGAGAAAGTGGCAAGACCAATAGCGCAGCGATGATGGCATGGAAAGATCAGAAGTGTAAGCTCGGGAGGAGGAGAAACAGTGATCGTTGGATCACCCATCTCGAATTCTAGATGGTCATCAGATCTGAATGCGAAGACCGACCATCGTCGGATCCAGAAGAAGGAGCACGATCTTTAAGTACAATATGAAGTGGGATTACAAAGTCTCGAAAGCAGGAGGACTGTTGATCCAATAAGGACATGTGGTGAAAGATCAGGGCACGACAAAAACTCTATTTCGGAGTTTCGCAGATCGAGAAATCCAAAAGGAGGAGGTGCTCTAACTCCTCAAACTTGCGATATGAGAAATCGTGATAAACATTCCTGATCGTTGGATGAAGACTACACGTGGTGAAAGGTCAGATTTTCGTTGACTGGAAAGTCAAAGGACGGAGGAGCTCTATCCTTTGAAATCGCGAAACATGAAACCGCGGTTCAATCTGAGTCATTGATAGAGGGAGAGCGTGGACCGTTGATCTTGCTCCATTTCGGAGTTTCGGATACCGGGAGTTGGAGGAGTCAAGGAAGAAACTCACAACAGAAACACCGATATGCGAAATTGTGAAACACTCTCGTGCTTGGCCCCTTGTCATAACCTATGGTCATATCGATGAAGGCTTAAGGGAAGGAGCTAATTTCTAAGCTCCATTTCGGGGATTGCAACTTGGAGTGTTGAGACCCTTCATCACAGGAATGTTGAAATGCGAAATTGTGAAACGCCTTTTGGCATAGGTTGTGGTCACTACCGGTGGTCATGAGAGGGGAAGGAGCTCACATAGCTAGGCTCCATTTCGGGTACCGGGAGTCAAGGAGTCAAGGAGACTCACGGTAGAATCCTCGAATTGCAAATCGCGAAAGCTCTTTATGGATAAGCGCTTGGTCATCGCCGTGGGCACGTGAAGGAAGGAGCTTGCAAGTTGCAAGGCTCCATTTCGTGATCAAGAGTTGGAAGAGCCAATGTGACTCAGAACAAAATTCGTGAAAAGAGAAACCAAAGTGCCTCTTGATTAGGCCCGTGGTCACAACCAGTGGGCATATGGGATAAATGCAAGATCTTGCAGATTTAATCCAACGGTGCTGGTTAATTGGAATTTGATCGAAGGGCTACTATCTCACCTCATGGTTAATTATTTAGTTAGCAGAACTAAGCCATAGTTCTTGGATGTTTGGCGATTCAGTTGCTGAGGCGTTTTTGTTGGAGATTCGAGGTGTAACTGATTTTGGACAAGAGCATAAGAGTGACATGCAACGACTGTGTAAGGTTGGTTGTTTTGACTGAAAAATGAGTTGAACTGTAGAAAGGTAAAATTACAGTATGCACAGCATGAAGAAAACTCAAAGATGAGGAACAAAAGCTGAACAGAATAGAAAAGGTGAAGAGAGCAGAATGTGAACATATCAAAGAGCATGAGAAGGAAAGAGAAATAACAAATATGAAGAGACAACAAGTCAAACCAAGTATGAACAAAGCAGAAGAATAATGTAGCAAAGAAGAATTGCAGAACAATGAAGAAGTGGTAAGAATTGATATATCTGTATTGTTGGTTATTCAGTCATTTATATAAAATCAGGGAGGTAGGGTGGTGCTAGGGAGGATTGTGGTCCTCTGATATTCAAGTTGGTGCTTGAATATTGGAAGTTGTATCTTACATCTAGTTGTGGCTAGAAAAACAGGGTGGCAGAGTGGTGCTCGGGAAAACACAGAGTTTTATGTATGCAAGTTGGTGCTTGTATAAGTGGAAGTAGGTGCTTCCATCTAGTTGGTGCTAGAACACTCAGGGAGTTGGTGGTTCCTTCTAGTGGGTGCTAGAGAAAATAGAGAGTTGGTGCTCTCAACAAGTTGGAGCTTGTAAAACAGAGGTAGTAGCCTCACATTGAGTTGGTGCTCAAAGATAGATGATGTACAGAACTTAAAAGACTACCTATCATTTGAAGAAGAAGAGGTTTTCTCTCTTTATGTGTTTCCTCGTGAAAATATGTCTCTGTTTATATCTTATGTGTGACTGATGTTCATTAGTTATGTTGTTCATATCTCGTATGATATTGATGGTCATTTGAGAGAGATTAAAAAAATTATTTGAAGTCATAAATTGTTTAAGCACAGTAAAAATTGATTCACCCCCCCTCTCAGTTGTCTTAGTAATTTCAACAATTGGTATCAGAGCGGATTCCTTTTATTTAAAGGTAGATTTGTAAGCTTAAACATGACAAGTCATGAAGGGACTTCAGCCAGTAAGCCTCCTCTGTTTGATGGAACAAATTTTTCCTTCTAGAAGGTTAGAATGAGAACATACCTAATGGCTTTAGGTGCTGATGTTTGGGATGTAGTAGAGACCGGATACATAAAGAGACCGGATACATAAAGCCTCTTGTTCTATATTCCAAGGATGATAAGTTAGAATTTAGCTTTAATGCTAAGGGAATGAATGCTATCTTGAATGGACTTGCAGAAGCTGAGTTTGTAAAGGTGATGCATCTTCAAACTGTCAAAGAAATGTGGGATAAACTTATTAACAGTTATGAAGGAAATGAGAAAGTAAAAGATGCCAAACTTCAAACATATAGATTGAAGTTTGAACAACTAAAGATGAATGAAGACAAAACAGTCAGCAAGTATTTTTTAGGAGTTGAAGAGCTTGTGAATGCCATGAAGGGTCTTGGTGAGAAATTGAAGAATCATTTTTAGTACAGAAGATTTTAAGATCTTTGCTTGATAAATTTAATCCAAAAGTCTCTACAATAGAAGAACTAAATTATCTTAAAAATCTGACCATTGATCAACTCCTAGGAACTCTAACTGCATATGAAATGAGAATTAGCAAAGATAAATCCATTACCAGAGAAGCATCTTTTAAAGCAGACAAGAATGTTGATTCAAAATTAGATGATATTGAGGCAAAATTTGTGAGAAGGTTGAAGAAAGGATCAGAAAAATATCAAGGCAAGCTCCCTTTCAAATGTTTTAACTTTGGTAAGATAGGTCATTTTTCATCTAAGTGTCCTCACCAGAAAAAGGATCAGAACTCTGATCATGAAAAGAAATACAAATTAAAGAAATATAGTAAAAAGAAAAGTTTGTGTGCAAACAATGACAACTCCTCAAAAGACATAGATAGTGATTCATCCTGTGAAGACAAAGTGAATGATTTTATGCTTATGGCTATGGGAGATCTTGGTGATGAACATTCAGGAGGTGAAATGGATGAAAAAGAAGCTGTGGTGGATATGGAAGGTGAATTAATCAGTGCTTTGGAAGAAATTGATAGACTCAGATGTAAGAAGAGAGAACAAAAATCGTTGTTGATGCAGTTTAAAATGAATGATAAAAAACCCAATGAAGACTTTGCTCTACTAAAAGTGGAGTTAGAAGAGGAAAAGAAAATATAAGACATTCCGAAACACAATTATTATAGAAGAAAGTAAGGTGTGAAGCCTTAGAAGAAGAGATAGTAAAAAATAGAAAAGAAATGGAGAAGTTTAAGGCATTGCATCACCAAAATCTATCAAGTATTAAAGCCTCAGAAGAATTAACTTCCATTCTAAATCAGAAAAGGAATCCAAAGTTGAAAGTTGGCTTGGGCTATGAAGAAGAATCAAGTAGTGATCATTCAAGTAATACAGAACCCATCAAGTTTGACAAATCTACAATCATTGACAACAACCACTCTGCAGAAACAAAGAAAGAAAATCAACCACCAAGAAGGAATGAAAGAAAAAGTACCAGAGCCGAATCTGTAGATCAGAGAAACTATCAGCATGAAAGAAATCGACCCACTCAAAGAAGACAATCTTTTACCAAGTACAAAGGATTTTTTTATGGATATTGTTTTTTCTGTTCTAACTTCGGTCACAAAGCTATAAATTGTTCTTTAAGATTTAGATATGAACAATCAAGTTTTTCAAAGGATAATTATCCGCCACCACAAAGATTGAGACAAACAAGCAACAAACAATCACATATTATAAGTCATGTGATGATTGGGAGAAGGAAACAGGTGAAACATACAACAATTATGAGCATAACAATCATTATGATATGTTATTCAGTGAACCAGAATGTTACAACTGCCATAATTATGGACATAAAGCTGTAGACTGTCGCTTAAGGAACTATAAGCCAGATCTGAATCCTGCTGCTAAAAAATTCAAGGTTTGGAAGAAGAAAGAAGATGACAAGTGTGGACTAGTGTTATCGGTCCAAAGACAAAAGAATCCCTAGTATATTGACAGTGGATGTTCCAAACATATGACTGGAGACAAAAGTAAGTTTCTAACTCTAAGTGAAAACAAATCAGGAAATGTAACTTTTGGAAATGATGCACCAGGAAAAATAAAAGGTAAAGGAATGGTAAGTCTCAGTAATGGAAAAGGAAAAGCTCAAGATGTGTTGTTTGTAGATGGTTTGAAACATAATCTTCTTAGTGTCAGTCAAGTCTGTGACCGAGGATGTGAAGTGGTTTTTACTTTTAAAGATTGTAAAATAAAGTTTGTGAATTCAGGACAGTTGGTTGCAAAATGGATAAGAACATAAAACAATGTCTATGTGTTAAAAGAAGAAAAAGAAGAATGCCACTTAAGCAAGTATGATGAAAGATGGCTATGGAATAGGAGACTTGGACATCTAAATTTTGATCATATAATCAAACTTAGAAATAATGGGGCAGTAAAGGATCTTCCAAAGATATCAAAGCCATATGATTATGTTTGTAAACCATGCCATATAGGAAAGCTTACTCAGACACAGTTCAAATCTAAAAACCTCCCTTCAACAGAAAAACCTCTCCAGTTAGTACATATGGATTTATGCGGACCATCAAGAAAAGAAGGTGTAGGAAAAGAAAACTATTTTATGTTGATTATTGACGATTATTCTAGACTAACATGGGTTGCCTTTTTGAAGGAAAAATCTGAAGCATTTGAAAAATTCAAAGTGTTTAAAGCTCTAACTGAGAATCAAACAGGAAAAAGGTTGAAAGTAGTAAGGTTTGATAGAGGAGGAGAGTTTATCTCATGGAACTTCAAAGAGTTCTGTGATAAACATGGGATCAAAAGAGAGTACACAATCCCAAGGACTCCACAACAAAATGGAGTTGTTGAGAGGCAGAATAGATCAATACCACAAATGGCAAGATCAATGATGAATGAAAGGAATATACCTCAGACATATTGGGTGGAAGCAATCCATATAGCTGTTCACATTCTTAACAAATCTCATCTCAGGCCACACAGTGACAAGACTCCTTATGAACTATGGTTTGGAAGACTTGCTTCAATCAAGCATTTTAAAGTCTTTGGGAGTAAATGTTATATCAAGAATAATGATGAAAATATTGGCAAATATGATGACAGGGTTGATGATGGTATATTCTTAGGTTATGCTACAAACAATAAAGGATACAAATGCTACAATAAGAGGCTGCATAAATTGGTTGATTGTATCGACATAAAGGTTGATGAAGAAGTCCCAATCAGAAATGTAAGTAGTGTTGAACCAAGCACATAAGATATAGTTGAAGATGAAGATGAACAGGTCCAAGGATCAGAAAGGGAAGAATCTAAATCAGATGAAGATACAAATACTTAGGCTGACACAAATCAATAGAAAAAAACAAAACCACCTCTCAGAATTGTTAGAAAGAATCATCTTGAAATTCAGATAATTGGAGATATAAATAAAGGAGTTCAGACAAGAAGGAAATTGAGTAAAGACTCAGAACAATCTCATGTTGCCTTTTTATCTATGATTGAACCTAAAAATTCCGATCAAGCCAACCAACATGATGATTGGATTAGAGATATGAATGAAGAGCTTGATCAAATTGAGAAGAACAATACTTGGGAGCTTGTTCCTAGACCTGAATATAAGAATGTAATAGGCTCCAAATGGGTGTTCAAGAATAAAATGAATGAAAAATGACAAGTTGTTAGGAATAAAGCTAGATTGGTCTGTAAAGGGTATGCACAAGTTGAAGGTCAGAATTTTGATGAAACTTTTGTACGAGTGGCAAGATTGGAAGCCATCAGAATGTTTCTTGCATATTCATGTCATAAGGACTTTAAAATGTATTAGATGGATGTTAAGTAAACATTTCTTAATGGAGTTCTAGAGGAAGAAGTATATATGGAGCAACCTGAAGGATTCTCATTGGCAAATAATCCTGAATATGTTTGCAAGCTGAAGAAGGCCTTATATGGACTGAAATAAGCACCATGAGCTTGGTATTATAGACTGGACAAATTTTTACAAGACAAGGGGTTCAATAAAGGTACTGTTGATAACAATATCTACATTAAGTCTGAAGGTGATAATTTACTAGTTGTTTTGGTTTATGTAGATGATATTATTTCTGGTTGTACTAATGAATCCTTTGTCCAGTGGTTTGCTAACTCTATGCAAACAGAGTCTGAGATGTCCATGATAGGAGAATTGTCATACTTTCTTAGTTTACAAGTAAATCAAAGTTATGCAGGAATATTTATCTCACAAGAAAAATATTTGAAAGAGATGTTGAAGAAATTTCAGATGGAAGATTCTTCTCCTGTTAGTACACCTATGGTGGTTGGTTGCAAGCTCAGTAAATATGATATTTCACCTAATGTTGATCAAAGGACATATCACTCAATGATAGGTAGTCTTTTGTACATCACAACATCTCGTCCTGATATAATGCAAGTTGTTGGAATGGTAGGTCGTTATCAGTCTGCTCCTAAACAAAGTCATTTGGTAGTTGTAACAAGGATATTCAAATACTTGAAGGGAACAATGACTTATGGTCTGTGGTATCCCATAAATCAGAATTTTCAGTTAACTTCTTATTCAGATGCAGATTGGGCAAATTGTGTGGATGAGAGAAAGAGCACCAGTGGAGGTGCATTATTCCTGGGCGACTCGTTAGTAGCATGGATTAGTAAGAAGTAGGGATCTATTTCCTTATCAACTACAGAGGCAGGGTACATTGTTGTTGCCACTTGCTGCACTAAGATTTTGAAGGTAAATTATACTAATCTGATTACAATTAACTGTGATAACACCAATGCCATTAGTGTCTCCAAGAATCCTATTCTTCATTCCAAGACTAAGCATATCCCAATAAAATACCATTTTCTCAGAGAACAAGTTACAAACAAAGTTGTTCAACTGAATTATATTCCTTCCACAGAACATATAGCTGGTATCTTTACTAAACCGTTAGCAACGACCCCTTTTGGATATCTTCATCAAAAGTTGGGGGTTATAAATTCTTTCGTCTGATCTGTTCACATGGTCAGGGGGAGTACTTATTGAATATCTGTTGTATTTCTAAGCTGTTCATAGTTGACAGGGGGAGTATGTACTACAACAACTCAGGGGGAGCGTGTTTCTTCTTTGACATTGATGTCAAAGGGGGAGAAAGTGTGGTAATGGTAAGGATGCTACAGTGGTATGGTTGGATGTCCAGGCATAGTAGTGTTCAGGTTCTTCAAGGTTGCCATCAATGCCAAAGGGGGAGATTGTTGTCATATTTATTATGGACAGAAGACAAAGTATTTATTTGTCATTGATGGCAAGCTCAGCCTAACGATGACGAACAAGAGAAAGTGGCAAGACTAGTAGCGCAACGATGATGGCATGGTAAGATCAGAAGCGTAAGCTCAGGAGGAGGGGAAGCAATGATCATTGGATCAACCATCCCAAATTCCCGATGGCTGTTAGATCTGAATTAAGATAGGAGGAGCGCACAGAAGAGGAGAATAGATCTCAGGTGTCAGATCTGAACGCGAAGACCGACCATCGTTGGATCCAGAAGAAGGAGCACGATCTTTAAGTATAATATGAAGCGGGATTAGAAAGTCCTGAAAGCAGGATGACCGTTGATCCAAGAAGGACACGTGGCAAAAGATCAGGGCACGACAAAAACTATATTTCAAAGGTTCTCTAACCCCTCAAACTTGCGATATGTGAAATCGCGATAAACATTCCTAACTGTTGGATGCAGACTACACGTGGTGAGAGGTCAGATTTTTGCTGACTAGAAAGTCAAAGGAAGGAGAAGCTCTATCCATTGAAATCACGAAACGCGAAATCGCGGTTCAATCTAAGTCATTGATCAAGGGAGAGCATGGACCGTTGATCTGGCTCCAGTATTGGAGTTTCAGATACTGGGAGTTGGAGGAGTCAAGGAAGCAACTCACGACAGAAACACCGATATGCGAAATCGTGAAACACTCTCGTGCTTGGCCCTTAGTCATAACTTATGGTCATATTGATGAAGGCTTAAGGGAAGGAGATAATTGCTAAGCTCCATTTCAGGGATCACAACTTGGAGTGTCGAGACCCTTCATCACAGGAATGCAGAAATGCGAAATTGCGAAACGCCTTTTGGCGTAGGCTGTGGTCACCGCCGGTGGTCATGAGAGGGGAAGGAGCTAGCGTAGCTAGGCTCCATTTCGGGTACCGGTAGTCAAGGAGTCAAGGAGACTCACGACAGAATCCCCAAATCGTGAATCACAGAAGCTCTTTATGGAAAAGCGCTTGGTCATCGCTATGGGCACATGAAGGAATGAGCTTGCAAGTTGCAAGGCTCCATTTCATGATCTAGAGTTGGAAGAGTCAATGTGACTCGCAACAAAATTCGCGAAACGCAAACCGAAGTGCCTCTTAATTAGGCCCGTGGTTACAGTTAATGGGAATATGGGATAAACGCAAGATCCCACTGATTTAATCCAACAGTGTTGGTTAATTGGAATTTGATCGAAGGGTTACTGTCTCACCTCATGGTTAATTATTCAGTTAGTAGAACTGAATCATAGTTGTTGGACATTTGGCGATTCAGTTGCTGAGGCATTTTTGTTGGAGATTCGAGGTGTAACTGATTTTGGAGGAGAGCATAAGAGTGACATGAAACGACTGTGTAAGGTTAGCTGTTTTGACTGAAAAATGAGTTGAACTGTAGAAAGGTAAAATTACAATATGCACAGTGCGAGGAAAACTCAGAGATGAGGAACAAAAGTTGAACAAAACAAAAAAGGTGAAGAGAGCAGAATGTGCACATATCAAAGAGCATGAGAAGGATAGAGAAAGAACAGATAGAAAGAGACAGCAAGTCAAACCAAGTATGAATAGAGCAGAAGAATAGTGTAGCATAGAAGAATTGCAGAATAGTGAAGAAGTGGTAAGAATTGATACATATTTATTGTTGGTTATTCAGTCATTTATATAAAATTAGGGAGGTAGGGTGGTGCTAGGGAGGACTGTGGTCCTCTAATATTCAAGTTGGTGCTTGAATATTGGAAGTTGTATCTTCCATCTAGTTGTGGCTAGAAAAACAGGGTGGCAGAGTGGTGCTTGGGAAAACACAGAGTTTTCTTTATGCAAGTTGGTGCTTGTATAAGTGGAAGTAGGTGCTTCCATCCAATCGGTGCTGAAACACTCAGGGAGTTGGTAATTCCTTCTAGTGGGTGCTAGAGAAAACAAAGAGTTGGTGCTCTCAACAAGTTGGAGCTTGTAAAACAGAGGTAGTAGCCTCACATTGAGTTGGTGCTCAAAGATAGATGATGTACATAACTTAAAAGACTGCCTATCATTCAAAGAAGAAGAGGTTTTCTCCCTTTATGAGTTTCCTCGTGAAAATATGTCTCTGTGTATATCTTATGTGTGACTGATGTTCATTATTTATGTTCATATCTTGTATAATATTTATGGTCACTTGAAAGAGATTAAAAAAATTATTTGAATAGTCATAAATTGTTTAAGCACAATAACAACCGATCCACCCCCCCCTCTTAGTTGTCTTAGTAATTTCAACACTAAAAACTAGGGAAATAACTACCACAATATAAAGAGATTAGGAGCTAATTAGTTAAGTGTTGAGATATGAAATAAATGTGCTACAATAGAAATATAAATCAACATTATGATGTCACTCTTTGGATGAAGAAACAAACACCTTTTACTGCACAAGAGTGAGATCTAATCACATAAACCAAGAACAAATGATATACTTGAGTTACCTCTTGATCATATGTTGTAAATTGGACCAAATTGTTGTTGTCCACAAATTTCAAAATCTGACATATGATAAATAACATAGAAAATGCATATTTTGCGTGAGGAAAAGCACCCCAAGAGTGCCTAAAAGCACTTGTAATGATAAACCTTGGGTACTTTAGATAGGTAAATGAATAAAATATGTAAAAACATCCCAACAATGAAAGATTGCAAGTATAAATGAATAATAACACTGCAAATAGCTCAAACTTTCAAAGAGAGGTGGTGAATCCCCTTGAGGCTTCACAAAAAAATCTCTAAAATGTAAAATAACAGCTATGAAGCACTCAAGAGACAAATTTCACCATTAGAAAGTGTTAGATATATTTTGTAAAGAATCCATAAATGAAATATAAGCCAGGGTAGAGTTAGATTTCACGTTTTAGGGTTAAACCTTAGCTTTAGGGTTTGACCAATTATGGTTTTCCTTGCTGCAATTTAATTTCCATAATTGATAAACCTCTTAAATCAACCCACAAAATTTTAGATAAAAACTTTAAGCACAAATTGTGGGGATACTTTGTCCTGTTGGGGTTAAATATCAACAATTTACCGCAAACCCTTAGACAAAAATGTCTAGAAAATGAAAATAAAGCAATAGCTTTGCATCACACAACAATTTTTTTTTTGATAGTATATCTTTTATATTTTTTTGTATTTTTATATTTTATATGACATAAAAGAAAATATTTGAGTTTTTAGGGTTTTGTGGTTGGTTGTTGGGAGTTAATCTTAGTGTCTTGTCTCCACTTAGGGCTTATGGGGTCAAGAAGTATGCCCCTCTACGAATTGATTACCCAATGTTTATGGATTATAGTGGGAGACTAGTGCCTCAAGGCTAGTAGTCCCTTGTGTAATCAAGACAAACCATGAAAACCATGTCCCTACAAGAAGGGTTCCCTCGAGGGAATAGCCTTCAACAACAAGATCAACAAAAGACTCGAAAGAATACTTAAAACCCTTGTTAAGGAGCATCAAACTAATAAAGACAAGAGATAAGCACTTACCAAATTGTTTTAAGGAAGATGGAAGAGATACTAACCCTAGACCTCCTCCTTCCAAGTAGTTGTGCAACTCCTCAATGGATCGATCTTGTTAGATTTAGCAGAAGCTTGAACATTCACAATAGTCTTTAATGTTAGAAGAATAACCAAGAAAGAAAAAGCTCCAAAAATCGACTCCAAGAAAAACCAAGTAAAAGATCTTTTATTATTGACTTCAAAAATGATCTCCATCAATTCACAACAATTTGAAATAAGAAGAGTACCTATATTTATAGACAAAACCTTTAACTTCTTGTCATTTTTTATTCCCTAAATTAAACCTAAGAAATAAAGCAAAAATGAGTTATCATCCACACAACAACTTAGAAACTAAATCAAAATACAATTTAATTAATGTTATACATACATAAAACCCACAAAAGAGGTGATATCACCCTCGAAATCAGAATCACCTTGAATCGTTAACGTTTTCATAAAAGGGAGCTTGAAACACTTAGAAAGTCTCCCATATTTCAACGTTATCCTCCCTTGAGTGTGGATGAAATCTTTAAAAATGGACGTAAGTCGTTTTAACATGGAACGACTCCCTTGAATGTGGACGGAATCTTAAAATGGGACGTAAGTCCTCTTAACATGCACTTTATATTTTGTCCACATTATAAAAAGGCACTTTTAAGTTATCTCCCCTTTATAAAAGGTTAAGTTAGGTTAAGTTATACCATGTCACCTTTCAAAAAATAATATTTTTTGAAAGTATCTTTTTAAATAATAATAATTTTTTAAAATTTATCTAAAAGGTGTTGGTTAGTTGTTTTATGAAATGGTTTTTTCGTCGGAATTTGGTGATATGAATTTATACGAATTACTATTTTTTGTTGTTCAAAATTCATTTTTGAATGCAGAAATGGATTCAACATGCTGGAAAACTCCCAGGGCATTCAGATGCTATAGAAATAATAGTTCAAATCTACAAACCCAACAATTTTTTGTGAGATTTCGGGAAAATATTCCCGGAAAAAATCTTCATTTCGTAGAATCTTTAACCTACCGCCATCTAAAGTAACTCATGGTTGTCATAAACTTTAAGCATGAGTAGACTCATCATAAAATGTGATAATAAGTTCAAAAAGTGACTAATTTGGAGGGCATTTTTCATTGGGTAGACTCATCATAAAATGTGATAATAAGTTCAAAAAGTGACTAATTTGGAGGGCATTTTTCATTTTTAGTGTGGCATGTGTACATGAGGTCTTTGTAGACGTAAATAACACCTTTGACCCATGGTTTAGTACAAGTGAAATGCCTTGAAAAATATGAAATTGTATGTACATATATAAAATCACTTTCACAAGATCATGGCCAAAGTGTGGTACATACATAAGAAAAAAAGGATCCATGTGGGATAAAATAGGTGTGTTAAACCATGGGTGTGACAACCCTTAAAAAGTGTTATCGCCTTTACATAGCAAATAAAACAAGTGAGTAGTCAGGGCTCTCGTAAATCATGTATCCCAGTGGATCCACCTCAAAATGCCTAAATACCTACTCGGGACTTAAATGCCCGACTTGATGGGAGTTACCCCCACCAAGGGATGATCGACCGAAGCAATAAAACCAAGCACCCTGAGAATGGGGACTAAAACGACATGCCATGACCGTCCACCTAAGGGGATCTAGGCAACCAAGTAACCAACACTTGTACATCAACCATCCCATCATGACCACATTCAAATAAATCATCACACTTTGGGCTCATAAGAGTGGCCACATTTCATGAAAAAAATGTAGAGTACATTGCAGAGAATCTAAGTTGGTGTAGCATGCTCCATCACTTCTCAACTCTTAAGATATTACTATAGTACATACAAACACATGAAACAAGACTTTGCAATGTGCTTGGAGATGATTTTTGAGCTTGAAATCTACTTTTTTTTCATTTGCCATACTTTTATTGCATGAGTCCCTATCCATTTAGAAAATAACCAGAATAATTATTATTGCAATTGAAACCACCGAATCTTATGTGTATTGTGAAACAATACAACATATGCAAGCTCATTTGAAGAGGCGGTGGTTACTTATTCTCATGGTATATCTAGTAAAAAACATATTCATATGACTGAATTGAAGTATATCATTGTAATGATCTAACAATATCATGCATCCACTATCCATTGTTTATAACAATTTGAGTGCATTATGAATCTTTGGGGCAGTAGGGAAATCCGTTAAAATAAGATATGGTAAGAAAATACAAGCAAATCAGATCAAATTGACTATTTGTAATGCCCATATAGGGGAGACAAATGGTGAGGAAATATAAAAGGATTAGTAAAGAGAATATTTTCGATAACCTCTAGTATTAAACAACAAACTTTTGAGGATTACCCCTTCCTTAAATCATACCTTCAATTTAATAAAATAAAAATAATATAGTCACAATAATAATCACAATCCATTTGTAAAAAAAA
>ML780585.1:584462-601883 GCA_009831015.1 Picea engelmannii
ATAAAAAAGTTGTACCATAAATTTATTATTATGCATTATTATATTTATATTATATTTATTATCTAATATATTATTTATTATTATATTTATGAATATTATAGTTCCATTCAAGTTATGGTTCATTATACATTTTGAATAACAAACAACCCTCAATTATTATCTTTTGACAAAAAATATTCATTATTTGTGCATTTAGTTATATTAAGTTTCATAGTTCAACATGTAATTCCCAACTAACTCGGCAGGGACTGCGTTGCCATGCAACCCTTGTTAAATAAAAGGTTGGTATAGAACGATGTAGGACATTGTACATAATTGTTTCCATGTATTATAACATCACTATCATATACTTATTACCTTTTTTTTTTTCTTAAAAATCTCAAAATCCACTCATGTCAAAAATCCTCTCGCCCAAACTAGGTACATTGTCAAAGTTTCATGATTTAGATAGATTAACAATGCTTATACTCTAATAAATTGCTACAAAGCTATACCATGTACATTTATTAAAGCTTCAAAAAATTAAACAAACTTTTGTTGTTAAAGAGCGAGGAAAAATGCTATATCCTTATAATCATATACATAATAATTGTACCACTTATGTTTTGGAGTTCTTCCTCCTACATCAATATCAATGTTGAACATAACATAAAATATCAAAAATAAATTATAAATTATAAATATAGATAAAAAAACACAGACAACTTATTGTGGTGCATATTCATGTGATATAAGTCTAATTGGATTACTAGCCTTTGATAAACTTCTTTCACTTGAAATCAACATCAATAGAAGGGGGATCTTCTTCTTAAACAAAGCTTGGCATATAATGATATAGGTCATTGTCCATAATTATTTCCATGTATTATAGCACCATTGTCATGTACTTTTTTTGTTTTGTTTGTTAGTTTGTTCCTGACCCGTGGGACTAACCTGTGGCTAAGAAAGCACAACTCAAGGGCATCTAAGCCGTCAAAATCACTTAGGGATCGCACCTGGCTTGAGCCACACCAACCCTTAACATGGATGGATTTTTTGTCCCCGTAGGTTTCGAACTGGTGACTTTAACATCACCGAGTGGCTTAACAACATACTTCGTCACCGACTGTCCTACACCTTGGGGACACCATTGTCTTGTACTTATTACTTTCCCCTTTTCTCCCTTTTTCCCCCAAATTCCCCAAAACTACATATGTCAAAGATATTCTCCCCCAAACCATAAATCTTCTTTCACAACTAAACAATGGTTAAGTAATCACATTTTAGTTTGTAGCACTCAATGAGCTACCATCTTGGCTAGGAGATGGAAAAACTTGTTGTAACCTAATGTTTTCATATCATTCCCATGAGTTCAATTGACTCTTAAATTACTCATCTCTCCACCTAATCCTCTTGGCATATCCCTCGACAATATACCAATTATTAATTTCTACAAGCATCAATCCTAGTTATACCAAATCATATTGTACTAGACACACAAAGAGTTTTTTTTTGTATACCTCCTTTGTTTCAAATTAAATGAGATGTGAAATTCAAAGGATGACACCAATTCTCTATTTGTCACTGAATCCATGAGAGATTGTATGATACTTCACTTAGGGTGGTGAATGTACCTTCCCCCTCCTTTAATGGGGTTTTTTACCTATCACCATTCCCTCATTATGAGCCAAATGGCTCAATCATGTGTACAAATGTTAAGAGATTCCTTAGGAAATGGGATATCCATTTGGTTCAATAATCTTGACAAAATTTCCTTCCAATTACCTTCTTTGATTAATGATTAAGGGGGATGAAGGTGATTGGATTTCAAAAAGGTTATTTCAAATTAATTAGTCAATTGATTCCTTTATTGATCGGTGTTCATATATGAATGAAGTTTTGGGATTTAAAGCAATCCTTTGATCCAAAAGACATTACTACTTAAGTTCGAAGATAAAGGAGTTATGATTCCTTTAACAATGTCGATAACAAGCTTGTAATATCTTTCAAAGATCATCTTTGTATGGCCTCTTTTAAGGGATTTTACCACCTTATAGATGATAAATTCTATTGCACAATAAAAATAGCCACAAAACCCTACAATGTGTTGTATGGGTGAACTCTCTCCCTAAAGGGCCATTTAAGGTGGCAAAAGGTGATTTTTTTTTTTTTGTTTGTTCGAAAATACACTACATTGAGTATGAAAAATTGTAAATAATATTGCATAAATTATTATTCTTTAATTAAGTGCAATTACTTGTTCCTTTTATGCAGTAGGTTCTTGAATTATATTGTTGCATAAACAATAAGGTTACCATGAGTATAAATTTCCCTCGAGTGGGTATATTTTCTTTCAAGAACACAACTCCATTGAATTGTTAACATTGTTTCACGAACAAAGAACCTAAACGTGTGCACCACTAAACACATGCAAAGATAGAATGGTTCATTAAAAGTGGGGTTTTCCCTATAAAGTTTATGGTCTCAACACACTAAGACACTACCCAAAACATTGAAGTATTGAGATGAAATATTAAGTAAATTGAAAAGCATGAAATGAAATCCAATATCATAACAAGAATCAAACATTTTACTAATTGTGAAATTAAAACTCTACACTGAAATTGCAATAACAAGCTTATGTTAATTGTTGGGTGAAATGCATTACTTGAAGAATGGGGATAAGAAGTAAGTGATTGTGTTTTGTTTTTGAGCATTGAAAATATGAGTCACATCCAACACATAAGTAAACTTATAAGTAGAGTAAAGGAAATTTGTTTGACCAAAGCAATGAAATAAGAATAGTTGACATAAAAGTACACAAATGTTTTTGCATTTTTTGGGAAGCCTTTCAACATAAACATGTCTTGATTAAATCCTAAAGCTAGGAATCTTGTTAAGAAGCCTCACACCAAAGTAATTTTATGATTATAAATGGAAAATGAATACTTGAAAACCACAACTTGCTTTTGAACTAACTTTCAGAAAAAATACTCACTAAAAGATAATGAATGTTCCATTAGCAAAAATTGATCGTCAACCTTGGTTATTTTTTATATGTTAACTAAAATGAATATTAAACATGTTTTTTAACTATCTTTTCAAGAATCCAAGTATAACTAAACTAGACAATCTCTTAACTACTCTTATTATTGATTATTGAATGGGTTCCTTTTATGATTTTCATTAAATGAACCATATAATAAGCATGCAATAGCCTCATTAGGGAGCCACTGACAATAATTAAAAAAATCTAAATGAGATCAATACCTCAAGTGAATGATTGTTTGATAGAGCTTGGCCATCACATGCTTTGGTAACTTTGAATTTTTTTCATATTCTACCAAAATTAAATTACTTGGCCAAGTAACTAGGATACAAACTAAGTGTAAAATTATTGGAGTTAATCATAAAACTTGAAGTGTCTATGTACTAAAAATATGTGCATGTATTTTTTGCTAGCATTTTTTCAAATCTTTAGATGAAGTTTAAGTACAAGTTACATTAGAATGGTAGTAATCATGATCTGTTGAATCGACTGCTCTGGAAATTAGGGTTTGGCTTTGCACATAGGTTTTTCTTGAATTTTCTTATTGGATGCCCCATTATGTGGGGAGGTACCATGACCTTCATCATCAAGGGGACTGCTCCCCCTCACTCCTCCTTCAAGTATATTCTTGGTTGCTTGCAAGCATAGGTGCTACCCCCAGTCATGATTCTACTAAATTGTCAATGAAAAGAACCTTGCAATCTCCACCAAGCTGTTTGGTGGAAACAAGCATGTCACACCATAATAGTTTGGCTTAGACTTCAAGAAAAGTAGGGGATAATGTCTAAACAAGTCACATGGCACTCCAAGTTGTTTATTCATCTTAGGGTGTGTGGCAGGTAGAATCCAATACATGATGGACCAAGCCATCATAATTAAATTCTTAGGCACATGGCCATCTGAAGCAATTCTCAAATGGTGGGCCAAGACCCGTTGGAAGCTCAAGGGAGCCATAAAACTCAAGATAGGAGAAACATTCTTTTTCACTATTATGTTCTCATGTGTAGAAGATTGGGAGGCCATTTTCGAAGCATGCCCTTACTTTTTTAACTCTACTAGAAGGTACATGCAATACTAGGTAGAGAGATATAATCCAAATAAAGAATATCTCTCAAAATCTCCTCTCAAGATAAGACTTTACTCCTTGCCTCTTGAGTTATGGGATGGAGAAACACTAACAGACGTTGATGACACCCTGGGGACCTATGTCAAATCCTTGGAAGCCACCAAGTATCTCTCATGGGCCCTTCAAATTTCGATAGATATCTCCTTTAGAGGAAATAAATGGCTTCAAAACCTAGATCATGAACACATACCTTTCAGATGCCACAAATACCATTAACATGGATGCTTGTTATGTAATTTTCCCCTCAACTAGCAAGCCCAAAACAAATCCGAGGGTGAAGAAAAGGATGCAAAAGGCTTCACCACATTAAAATTTAGATTGCACACTCGTATTGAAAAATAATCAAGATCAAGAAAACCCAATAAACTCAAAGGATGAATCCGAGGAAGAATCTTCATCAATGAGTGAAGTAACCATGGACATGGAGATGAAAGACATGGATCTATCTATTTTATCATCGTAGTTTGAAAAGGACCACATCAACTCCATTTTATCATAAGAATTAGGCAATATACATAGATCAACATTCAATTCAAACTAAAAATATGGAAGAAGTAGGATTGCCTTCAACCCCCTGGACATTCTTGGTATCAAAGCCTCTTCTCTAAAACCTACCAAGCAAGTCTCGGGGAAACCAAGAGGCAAAAACAAAAATAAAACCAAGATACAAGAAGTAGGAATGATCTCATTAACTTAGGATAAGCCAAGGTATCGGGGAGAAATATCTCCTACCCCTAGCCAAGTTTAATTTTGTGGATTATATCATGGAACGTCAGGGGACTCAACTCTCCAATAAAACAAAAGTAGCTCAAAGAAAAAATAAATAAGGAAAACCCATACACTCTTTTTATGCAAGAAACCAAGTGCTTAGAGACTTTTATTGAGTTAGTAACATTGAAGATCTTGTGGAATAACATGGCAATGGGATTAGGCAAGTAAAGCTTCACTATAGGACTAACTATTCTCTAGAATCTCTAGAACCCAAACTCAGTTTAGCTAAGCAATTTTCCAACCTCCAAATGGTGGATATCATCCCACTTCAATGTGCTCAGATCCATTGATTTAGGATCCCTTTATGATGTCTATGGGTTGACCAAACTCTAGCCAAGGAGCCATTCCTTTCTAGTCTCCATCATATACCCCAAACGTTACTGTCAAATTGCAAATAATTGATGAGGATTTTAATATGATAACCTACCTAGAGAGGGGGGGGGGGGAGGAGGTATCCACAAACTAGATAGCATTTGTTAGAAGTTTGTAGATGAGATTGAAGAAATCCGACCAAGATATGCCACCCATAGCAATGATAGCTACACCTCGAACAACAATAGAGGATGAATTCATCGTGTCATGAAAAAATTCATCACTTCCTTCCATAAAACATGCTAATTGATGAAAGAAAATAATGGGAGTTCCTCATCCTTACAAGCATAGGCTTTGACCATTAGCCAATCCTTCTTCGTTGCCTACTTAGGTAAAGATCTAAGTGAACCCATTTTTTCTATGAGAAAATGTGGTTCATTGATACTATATTCAGAGGGTTAAATTGGTGGGATCATAGGGGAGTTCGTGCATGTATGTCTTCAAACACAAGTTGAAAAATTTGAAATACAAGGTCAAATTTTGAAACTTGAAAAACTTTGGCAACATCTTCAGAAAAAAGGGGGAGGAAACATACATGAATGATGTGGGAAATCCCACTCATGAGTAGAGTTCTACACAAATATGTGCGAATTATAAATCTCTAACTCAATTTTTGTAAGCCAACCATAAGCTTACATAGCTTTACATAGAGAAAAATAACTCAACAAATTAGGAGAGAAATGCTCAACTAGATCCTAGGAACTAGCAACTAAGCACAATAATAGAGATAGTTAGAGATATTATCTCAACTACTCCACAAGAATAAGAAACCAAAAGGCTTTGTAACACCAAGCCACAATAATAATCTCCTACAACACAAATGATAATGTGATATACTGAGTACATATGCTAATCCCTATAAATGATCAAACTGTGAGATGAAATCATGGCCATGGATATGACATATGCCTTAAGAAAAACAAAAAAGAGATCTTAATAACCATGTTAACCTACAAGCTATACAAGAAGAGATTCAACGAGAACACAAATCATGCATCTGTTGGTTGAAGGAAGGGGATAAAAACTCAAAATTCTTTCACAAATCATGCATCTGTTGGTTGAAGGAAGGGGATAAAAACTCAAAATTCTTTCACAAATCAACTCTAGGATGCAAGAACAACAACATAATCATGAACGTGCGAGCACCCAATGGGTAGGAGATCTATAATAAGAAAGGTTTGGAGATATAACTCAATTCCTTTTATAAAAGTCTCCTCTTAGAGCCACCCACTTAGAGACACAAAGCCATAAATGATGTCATAAGGAACATTCCAAATTTTATCACAAATCAACAAAACAATTCCTAATGTAGTCTATTTATGTAATGGAAGTCAAGCATGTGGTGAAGGAAATGGCACCAGGGAAAGCTCCATGCCCAAATGGTTTTTGAATGGATTTTTTTTCATGAATTATGGGATGTAATTAGGATGGATATTTAGGCCATGATTGAGGATTTTGAAGCCTCTGTAAACATATTGCAAGCACTAAATGCCATTTTCCTCACCCTAATCCCTAAGGAAAATAGAGCCAACACCCAAGATAAATTTTGGACAATTGCCTTATGTAATGTAGCTTATAAAGTCATTTTGAAAGTGGTAGTCAACCATCTAGGGCCTTTCCTCGAGAAAATCATCTCCAAATAACAAGGACGTTATGTAGGGGGGGAAGATCTTGGATGACATCATTGCAACCCATGACCCAATACATTTTATGAAGAATGGCACTACTCTATAAATAATGATCAAGATAGACATGTCTAAGGCTTTTGATAGACTCAGTTGGACCTCATCTAACCAATGCTAGAAGCCTATGGATTCAATGATGCTTGGATCCATTGGATAGAGAACATGATAAATCAACTTTCTACCATATTCTCATCAATAACTCTCCCTATGAACCTTTCCTGGCAAACATAGGAATCAAGCAAGGAGATACCCTCTCTCCCTTCATCTTCAATTTAGTTCTTGAAGGCATGGCATGTATCTTATCCAAATCCAAAGAAAATAGACAACTTAAAGGTTGTTCGTACTCTCCCTTAGAAGAAGCAATCTCACACCTCTTGTTTTTTGATGATACCATGCTCATTGGCACAACCACCATTCAAGAAGTTGAAGCCTTTAAGCATGTTCTTGACACTTTTCTCATAGACTATGGAGGACAACTTAATGATTCCAAATCCTCCATATTTTTCTTTAACATTTGTCTCATTGTCTAAAGGAACATTAGCAAATCTTTAGGCTTTGGCATAGGATCCCTCCCCTCCTTCTATATAGGTATCCCTTTAATCAATAATGTTGGAAGAAACTTATCATGGGAATAACTTTTCGCAAAGGTCAAGAAAATGATGCATAGTTGGACATTTATATATCTATTCCTTGTTGGCCATGTACTCCTCTTCGAGTATGTTCTTCATGCCATCCCAATGTTCACTTTTGTGAGCCTAGCTGGACCTATTAAAGTGCTTAACTTCATAACTAGAATTCAAAGAAGCTTCCTTTGGGAAGGGCCCTCATTGGGAAAAAAATGGCCTTTAGTAAGATGGAAGGATATTTGTACCCCAAATACCTAGGGAGGGTTGGTACTCAAAAACACAATAAACCATAATGTTTCCCTATGAGGTAAAATTATTTGGAGATGGATACTTTCTCTATAGGCCCTATGGGGGGGATTCTATAGAGCCAAATATGCTTAGGGGATTGATGAACACGATCTTCTAAGATAAAGTAACCTCCTAAATGGGCTAGATGCCCTTTATGTGAAGAGAATTAAGAATCAATGGAACACATCTTAAACTGATGTAGCTTCTCACATATGCTTTAGGATCTTCATGCCACCTACTTGAAATCCATAGAAAGATTCAAATTTCCATCATTGACACACTATCCAATTGGCATCTAGAGCCCTTCCCAAACAAGATATCCAACTACACCTAGAATATTGTTCCAGGCTTCCTAGCCTAAAAGATCTGGAAAGAGAGGAACAATAACATTTTCAAGGACAAACCTGTTACCTTGATGAAACAATGGGAGTTGTTGGGAAGGAACATAAGAGAAACCCTCTATGCTCAATTCTAGTCCTCCGCTGATCTCAATTTTGAAACCCTAACTTAGAAAAATTATGATCACTTAAGGTTTAGAAAAATCTAAGATTATTCTCAAATCCAAACCCTCCAAAACCAGTTCCCCCTGCACCAAATCCTTATCCCCAACCCTCGTAGGCATGGTTAAGTTGAACTTTAATGGAGCCTTAAAAGAAAATTGGGGACCTATAAGCATTGGGGGAGTTTTCAAACACTCATATAGGAAAATTTTGCTCCTCTTCACTAGTTTTGGGGGCATTAACGTTAACATATTAGCTAAGCTGCAAGCTCTTAAAGGAGGTATTTTTCTCACCAAGAAGGATAATTGGTATAATATTCACACATTTAAGGAGACTCCTAAATAGTCCATGAGGTTCTCGGTAAGCTTTGTAAAGGATTAAATTTGGAGAAGGTCTAAGGTGGGAATTTTCTAATGCCTTGACAAACATGCTCCACTAGTCAACCATCTCCACCTCTCCCAAGCATGTTCATCATGAAGCAAACAAGATCATTGAATGAATGGCTAATGAAGGCTCGATACTGTCCAACAAGAACCTTGATCTCACTTGCAACAATTAACTAACATGGACATACTCAACAAATGCACCCACATTGCTTCATTAGACATGGAAACTTTTTGAGTGATCAACTTATAGATTGAGATCATAGATAGGGTGACATGATAGGTTGAAGCCACCCATGATGAAAACATATGTGGACCTCTCAAGTCACCACATATAATAATGGTATAAGCATTGAGAGCCACTCCAAGTTCATTGATCATGGAAATTATGGTGTCATGCACCCTGGTCCTTTTGATGGTTTATGAAACATCCTTCCATTATCAGAAGCAAGTATGGTCTAACCTTGAAATGATGTTTTCTCCATCGATTCCTTTGGCCCGAGATCATTGGAAAATCATTCCTCATTGTGGAAACATATTACATACAAGTTTTAAAGATAATTCCCTTGTCTTCTCAGACACTCTTGGGTTTCATTTCACGTTTTTAGTTTCTTTGACCTTGAAGAAGCAATCTATGAGTTGCCATCTCACTCCATCAAACCTTGATTTTACTGCCACTCAAGAGCTTGCTCGTCCTTTGAAATGTAAAAAAAGTGGGGGGATGATGACTCTACCTAACCATGAATCAATTATAATTGGATCTTAGTTTTATAAACAT
This sequence comes from Picea engelmannii, assembly GCA_009831015.1. NCBI lineage: Eukaryota > Viridiplantae > Streptophyta > Pinopsida > Pinales > Pinaceae > Picea > Picea engelmannii. The sequence goes on from ML780585.1 coordinate 594,020, forward strand.
AAATTAAATTGAAACTCCTATACGACAACTAATCTACCAAAACAAGATCAAAACTTGAGTAACTAAAATAAGCTATAATTTTGTTGCCCCCTTGAAAAATTGCAGGAATTGAAACTTCTTCCTTATGCTAGTTTATTATTAAACTACTATAATATAGGGCCATAAGATCATTTGGAAATGTTTTTCTTTTGGATTTCATAATGAAAATTACATTGCATTTGAGGGCATGGATTTTTTCTTCATTTTTTTCCACATAAAATTTCTCTTATATTATATATAAAGGTTTACATACAAGTATCAAGTCAAAAAAGAAGTCAGATTCATTCCAGATCCCATCAACCATAATTATAATAGGCAAAATAAAAGCAATACACTAGACCACCCCAACTTCTCCAAAAATACTACAGATGTAAAAACACTAACTGCAGCAAAAGTCTTCAAACAATAAACTCGAGATCAAAATAGATTGTGAATCGATACAATCTGACAATATGTCCTTTACCAGAGCTTGAGTGACAAATAAGGTCCAAGGTGTCCCTCCACCACCCAAGAGTAAAATATTTTACCCTCTTGAAGGTCCAGAGCCCTTTTTGAAAGTGTATCTGCATGATGATTGAACTCTCTATAGATATGAGTAAAACTAAGAGACTTGAATCCTTTCACCAGTTCTAAAATCCTCTCTTAACAACAATGTAAATTGAGAATCTGAAGATTCCCTCTCTGATTTAGCCAGTCAATGACAATTTTCGAGTCATCGAAAACTTGTAGATCCTGAATATGGAGGTGAGTTGCAACTATAAGAAGAGCCCAAATCCCCAAAACCTCAGCTCTATTATTTGAACCTGGTCCACATTTTAGTGTCAAACTAAATTTTGTATGTTCATCCATCCTAAGAACACCTCCAACACCACTTTTTAAACCTCGATCCTGTGCAGCTCCATCAAACCAACCTGTTGTTTTCCCCCCATCAAGAACCGGAGGAAGGTGAGGTAATCGAGCAAGAATGCTTCTAGTCTAAGGGAAGTCCAAGCTACCAAGTATCCTTTGTGAGACCAACTTTGTAGAAGGTCGACCAGCTTCAAAGAGGACCATGTTTCGCTCCAACCATATATTCCAACAAAATATGGTTGAAAAATGTGGGAGAGAAGTACAATAATTTAACCAATCATGTAGCGTGGCTCCCCCTCTATTGGAGTTTAATTTAAGAGTAAGTGTCACTTGATACCAAACTTACTGAGTGTAATTGTAGTGTTTCATAAGATGCAATGTCGTCTCTCCCTGCTGAGCACATAGGCTACAAGAGTTTGGCCCATGACAACCCCTTCGCTAAAGGTTATCCCAAGTTAGGATCCTATATTCCATCAATAGCCACGTAAAAAGTTTTATCTTTGTCCCAAGTTCCTAGGACCAAAGTCTTCGATGCCACCAACAATTACTGTAAACCTAGAGAGAGCTAGCAAGAGCCACATAAGCATTTTTTGGTAGATATAGAACCCGATCGATCACCCCCAATCCAAATTAGAGTATCAGATTCGTTAGATGGATTAATGCCTAAAGCTACTAAAGCACTGCAAAAACGCTCCCATTCCTTCACTTATGTGCCTAAAAGACCCAACATTTCACTTGAAATCCATTGAGCCAAAACAACCCCAGACCTGTCTAAAACCCTAGCTTGGAATAAGTAGTATATACCTTTCCCCTTGAGTGTTGTAATCAGAGAGGGAGATAACCAAGAATTAATTTTAAGGTCAAGGATCATATCCTCACCAATACGAATCGAGTTCCTCGACTCCAAGTTCCAAGCCAACCAGTGTGTAATAACCTCCACTGACTTAACCAAGCAATGCCAGAAGATCGAAACATTTTGTGACAGCTTCGTAGTAGACCTCAACCAGGCCTCTTTGGTGAGAGAAGGCATGTACTTGTCCAATAAAAATCTATGCCAAAGGCCATCTTCCATCAAGCAACGCCACAATGTGTTTGCAACAAGTGATTTTCTCAACAGAGGAAGATTCTTTATCCCCCAACCACCTTGAGATTTTGGTTTGGAAATAGACTCCACTTACAGAGGTGAATCCGATCCTTTGTCCCCCTCCCAGACCAAAATAAGTTGAACATCAACTGTCTAATCCTGCTCAGAACAATTGTCAGAATAATAGCTACCATCAACCAATAGACTGGCATACTTTCTAGCACAGACTTGACTAAAATATACCGTCCTCCCAAGGAGAGCCAAGGATAGCACCAGAGACCAATCCTCTTCTCGTACTTGTGTAAAATCCATAACCAATAAACAACTGTACGATCTGTAGGTTTAAGAAAAAATCCAAAGTACCTAAACCCCTCCGTGAGATCCACAAACTTGTAAGGAAATATAGCATTTAGTGACAAAAGATCAACCTCTAACAGACTGCAATAATAGAAAGTAGACTTAAGAGGATTGATACAGAGGCCATAAGCACGAAAAAATATAGAAAATATAGATTCTATAGTCTTCCATTCCCTTAAGAAAGATTTAGTCATAATGATCACATCATCCACAAACAAATTATTGAGGATCTTTTGCGTACGATAAATATTTACACCTGTGATATCCCCATCTATTTGAGCCTTTTTGAGAAGTAGACAGAGGCCTTCCATAACTAAAATAAAAAGAAGAGGTGTTAAAGGGAACCCTTTCCTAAGTCCACTCCCACTCTGAAAAAAAGGAGTAGGACCCCCATTGATCAATACAGAGTATGTTGCAGTCATAACATAACACATAATCCAGTTTGTAAGCAACAATCCAAAACCCGTATGGAGTAGGATCAATCAGAGGAAATCCCAGTTAACACAATCATAAGCCTTCTTCAGGTTGAGTTTTAGAATAATACCCTTCATCTTTTTCATTTTTATGTTATGGAGACATTCCTGAGTTGTTCCAACAACATCCAGTATATGTCTACTCATTAAACAACCAAGTTTCTCCCCATAAAGTGTCCAAGAGAGAACCGACTTAAGCCTGTTTGCTAATTTTTTTTTTTTATAATCTTATAAGCCAAATTGCACAGGACAATAGGCTTGAAATCCCCAAAAGAAGAGAGCATGCTCACCTTCGTAATGAGGGTTAAAAAGGTATAATTTAAAGATCTTTCCATAGTGCCCTCCCTCCTTGACTCCTCCACAACCTAAAAAATGTCATCCCCCTCTAGATCAAAATAAAGTGAGAAGAATTCTACTATCCATCCATCAGGACCAAGAATTTTGTCCTTTGCAAATCCCTTAAGAACACCCTAGATTTCATCTTTTGTGCAAGGCCCTTTAAGGCTAAGCGCTCTAAATTTTCAATGTAACAAGGAAAACTTTGGACCGTGCTCACTTGTTCCAAGATCGAGTTCTATCCCATATCTGAGTAGGACTGTTTGAAATATCTAACTTCTTATGTTACCAATGCCTATTGTCCCGAGTGAAGGTTATCATATTCACCCTTAATATCCTAGATAGCTTTGCGATTTCGCCTATGATTCACATATTGATGAAAAAACTTTGTGTTCTAGTCACCTTTCTGAAGCCAAATATATCTGCTTCTTTGTCTCCACAGTTCCTCCTCTACCAAGAGAATCTTGCTTCTTTTTTGCTCGAGAAGTTTGATTTGTAAACTGTTGTCCTCTGTATTAAACCTTTGTGCCTTCAAATGGTAAGGCCTTCTTATATTTTCCTCTAGTAGTTCAAGTTCCTGAAATTTTTAATGTTTCAGTTCTGTACCCTAGGCTTTCAATCTATTATTCAATAGTTTTAACTTCCAGACAAGTCTTTTTTGAGTTGAGATTTCTCCCATAAATATTGTCGAATTCCAAACCTCAATGACTAGTTCTCTAAAACCCTCTTCCCCCAACCAACATGGGTTTAGTTTAAAAGAAAATGTAACCCTTCTAAGGCAATTGTCTAATTGAAGTAGTACATGAGCATGGTTTGAGGTGAATGGCATAGCTACCCAAGACCGATGCCTCCCAACCACCTTGAGTAAATCCTCAGCCATATAAATCCTACCCAATCTTTTTGAGATTTCCTCCATCCCACTTCTTCCATTGCGCCACGTAGGTCCACATTTAATAGGGGTTATATCCACTAGCATTTTTTCTCTAAATATTTCTTTAAAGTACCACACCAAAGGATCTAAACAAGCTTTTCCCCCCGCACTTCACCAACTGAAACAATAAAATTTAGATCACCTGCTACAATTAAATTTTTGTAGTCCAACAATCCATTGTTTACCATGTTGTCCCAGAACGTTTTGCGGTCTGTGCACGGTACATAACAATTAATCAAATTAATTGGCAAATTTTTTTCAAGAAGAGTACCTATCAACAAAATGACACCAACACGTAAAAAAGGAGAAAATGTAAATTTAAGTGGATCCCAAGCAACACAGAGACCCCCATATCTCCCCTCCGAACTAACAACACAAACCATCTAGTTTAGTCGAAGAGTACTAACAAAGGCTCGGGCTTTATGATCTTCCACCAGGGTTCCTTGGAAGAATACTATATCCAGTAACAAAGTTGACAATAATCTATGGAGGGCAACACACTTGGGAGTCCCTCCAACTCCCCTTATGTTGAGTGTGAGTATGATCATTATTTGGCCCTTGCTAGAGATTTAATACCTCTAAGAGCCCCAAGATCAGTAAATGGTGAGTCTGGCTGAGAACCCAATAAATATTCATCCTTTTCTTTGCGTCGAGCACTTCTGGTTTTTAAAGGAGAGAGATTGATCCCTATACCACTTGTCCCCATATTTTTTTTACAGCCTGTTATAGGCAGTTAGAAGTCCCCCTAGCCATCAGACCCTGTGTACTACCTTCCTCATGACTAACCTTAACCCGAACCTAGTAAATGGGTAAAGGAAAGGCAGTTCTCTGACCACAATAGGTCAGAACCAAGGAGTCAAGGACATCTCCCAGGGAAGTCACCCCATCCTTCACCTGCCTTTCTTCATATTAGCATTATGGTTTGCATCTCGAATGTCAATGAAACATTAATATATTGCGTTATGGTTTGCATCTCAAATGTCAATGCAACATTAATATATTGCATCATGTTCTACATCAAAAGAGTGTTATGCATCATTGTTTGCATTGGACATGTCAATGCAACATTAAACTACATTGTTTTTTTGTCATTTTTTTCACTTCTGTGTTGTTTTTTCATCAAGCGAGTGGCCATCATTGTGCTTTGCATCACACATGTCGACACAACCTTAAAATCCAAAGTGTTTTTCCTCGAATTTTTTTTATGTATGTCATTATTTGCATCATTCATAGTTACTTTGCATCATGTCTAAGTCACTAAAAGTCCATTTCTGTCATATTTGCATTGCCAAAAAGTCTTTTTCCATCACTAAAAGTCCTTTTAAGTTAAATTTTGCATTGCAAAAATCACTTTATGTTGTATTTTGTGTCGCTATTATCAACGCATATGAATCCACATCTTGTTAGTGACCCAATTTGTGTCACGTGTGTTTAAAAAGTGGTGTGTTTACATCTCATGGATGCATACTACATCATTTTCTACTCCACCTTCATAAGTCACAAAAACTACATCATTTTCTACTTCACCCTCATAAATCACAAAAATATGCATTATATTGGCATCATGGGTGTTCTAGCTACATCTCATTGGTATCATGGGTGTGCTAACACTGTTTGATTGGAATCATGGGTGTGCTAACAATCTCTTATTGGCATCATTAATATGCTAATAGTGTCACATCTAGCACTGGATGTATGGTTATAATGTTTCTCTAAAATCCTTTAGATCACCATCCCACATGATTGGAGAATCAACATGAATTTATTTTAGGAATCCAGACCTAAAATATAAATCAATTAATAATGTGCCATTTAGCCATGCACCCTTTAAGACATGTTAGTTTCCCTACAAACCCCCTGATTGTTTTCATGTACCTTGCTAAAAATTATATTCACTACAACTCACCACTCCAACAAATTCAATGTCTTTGACTTAATGTACCAAATAGTGTACCTAAATATCCATAAAACTATTATGCAACTTGTTATCCCCGGTTTCTAGGGATAACTAGGAGATCATGTCTCGAGAACCACAGGTCCTAGACATGGAGTATCAAGAGTAGGATTGACCTAAGCATGGCCCTGGAGGGCCCACCTTTCTTCTCTTTCATCAGACTTGTCCTGTCAATGACAAAAACATCCATCACCTTCGGCTTGGACTTGTATTGGATAAGACTCTTGCTCCATGAGGTAATTGGTCCAGGTATCATAGTATGTGTCATATTTGATCATTATAACCTTTATATATATGCATCAAATTCCTTTTATCTTTGACAACTGCTTGGATCTTACATTAACCCACTTGACCAGGGTTGGGGGGATTAACAGGGTACCCTAGCAAGCTTGTACCCATAGGTTTTGGTTTTCCACCAGGGGGAATTTTGAAGGGCCGTCGTCTGCTCCCATCATATCATCACTTTTACATCTTATCTCCCACTCATCTGCCCCATTCCCCTAGTCCGAACATTAGGATGATCTGTTTGCGGGGTTACACCTTATCTCGTGGGAAGAAGGGGCTAAAGGCCCAGATGGTAAAAGCAACTGGTAAAAGATAAAAGACATAAAAATAAAACCTAGAGATGCCTCGCCCAGAGATCCCGAGAAGGCAATAAGAAGCCTCTCAGCAAGAAAGAAGAGGGACCCGAAGAAAAATAACAAAACAAGACCTAGCCAAGAGGATGGGGGGTCTCATCACGAGCCAACCCATTATGTTCATGGGTACCTAGCAGTACGACATTGCCATTATCTAGTTACCACGCCAGGGCAGTGACCTTTGGTTGCATGGCCAAGGGAAAGGGGGTCTCATCACAAGCCAACCTTATCATATCTATGAAAGTTCTTGTGGGTAACACTGTCAGCTCTGGTCACCACGCCAAGGCAGTGTGCTCTAGTTAGTTCTTGAAATAATAAGAAAAAACAATAAAGAAAAGAAAGAATAAAGGCAATAAAGGGCTTGGAAAGAATTGCATCCATGATAGATACAACTCACCTTCTACAAAGGCACCCACAGGTAATATCGTATACCCCTATCTTTCACTCTACCCGTATGTCTGGACATCCCTTGACCACATCACCTCGTGTTACATGGCTTGGATGATATCCTCTGGAAACTTTCCTTCTCTTATGGATGCTGGCCCAATAGGGCATTTTGTCTTTTTCTTCGGCTTTGTATAGTAGGTCATTGTAATGTCTTTGAGCTATTGGATGATATATCAGGGGTTTTATGCATGTATTTGATAAAATTAATGATGAAATGTGATTGACATTGCTATGATCCCTGTGACTAATGAGCGCATGGAGGGAAAATTTTTTGATGTGCAGGACCATACCCAACGAACAGGTACCAACTGGACCAGTACACATGGGGAGATGATTAGTTCGGACCTCCATGGGGTTGAAGAGCCCATCAGATGGTTGCTAGGACCCCATCAGGGGTAGGGACATGAAAGTGATTGGATGAGCCTTTACACATGAGAAGAATAAGGACGTTCCACACAGGACACTTTGGCTGAGCCCAGCCCAAGGGGGTTGACCCACTTCAGATGGAACGTTTTCCTTTTGATGGCTAGGACGTCACCCAGGAGGCTTGGATGTCATCTTGAGCTTGTGGCAGTTTGATAGGATGGCTGACACGTGTGGCATCTTGGGGGAGCCCAATAAGGGCCAACGTTTGACTTCTGGATGCTGGACTAGCCCCAAAAAGGCCCAAGGTCTCCCTCAGAGGGGCTTGACGTCTCACTTTTTTCTCATTTATGTAATTTGCTTTGTAGTTAATGTAAAAACAATATGATTTTG
>ML780585.1:614941-628713 GCA_009831015.1 Picea engelmannii
AAGGTCGCTTCATAGGCTGAAGCATTAGAGATTTCCATGAAAATAGAGGCAACCCCTGTAGGAGAATCCAGTCCAGGTATGCGTTAGATTTTGAATCAATTAACTAGTTTATCTTTACAGGTTGAAGACATGAAGAAGGAAAAAGGAAAATGAAAAAGAGAAGACATCTGGTGTATCAGATGTAAAGCAGTGGGCCATGACAAAGAGCACTATCCTTTATTTAATGAATACTTGGTCTCTGGAGCCCCTAACCCTTTAAAGTACACTACTTTACCATGGTGCGAGGTATGTAGAAATAGACATCACCCTGGTGAATGTTATTATATGCAAAAATATGTCCAGACACCCACCAATCTTTATTGCACGTTCTGTAAATCTGTGGGGCATGATGAGAAGGAGTGTAGGTCTTATGACCTCATGCAGTAAAGGTCAAGGGATGGATATAGAATTCAAGGAGAATTACAGTCAAAAGGAAATGTTGCGCAGTTCAATTCCCCAAGAAGAGGAAACTTCAACCCTCAAGGTAGATTCAAAGGAAGAGGATGAGGAGGAGGCATAGGTCGAGGTCGAGGTAAGATTATTTGTTATAACTGCACCCAACCAAGACATTTGGCACAGGACTGTCAGAATCCTTGTACTACTTGCAACTACTGTAATTCATTTGAACATGTCATTGAAGACTGTCCAGTATTGCTAGCTAAAGTTCAGGAAAGACGAGGTGGAAACCAACAAGTCCAACTAATATCAGTTGAACCTTGCGATGAGGAACCCAAAGATGTTTTTTGTACTGGAGGAGGCGCTATCACAGGAGAAGATATGGTGACTCCAGGAAAGACTACAGTTGGACCAGGGATCAAAAGAGCTTCAGAGAAAGCACCATTGTTTGATCCATAGAAAGAAAAACATACTTTTGAAGAAGCAAGAAGAGAATTTGTAGGAGAATAGGCTTCTTCATCTCAGACACAACCAGAAGTAAGGGAATGTGAAATGCCTCCAACATTTGATCAATCTGCCCTACCTAGACAAGGAAAAGAGGTAAGCAAGCTTGTGGACTTCTTGTATACTTGTATTAATTTGATTAAGGATGAAAGAGCTACGCAGTAACTACAACACCTGATAAGAAAATATGAAATTGGAAGAGTAGATCCTCTGCTGAGTAGAGCTGTGAATCAAGTATCTAGAAAAAGGAGGACGACAAGGAACTGCACCTTAGTGCTTATATTGGAGACTATGACATAGACTAAGTGGTCCTCGACCTCAGATCAGAAGTAAATGTTATGGCGAAGCAGAATTGGGCATTTATGGGAACACCTAAGTTGATTTACTCTCCTATTAGTCTCAAGATGGCTAATCAGCAAGCAATGAGCCTCTTTGGAAGACTGGAGCATGTCCCTGTGGACAATGACAGAGTGAGGACATTTGTAGAGTTTGAAGTAATCGAGTTTGTTGATGATAGCTGTCCCTATCCTGCGTTGTTAGGAATTAATTGGGATTTTGACAATCTGACTATTGTTGATCTGAAAAAGAGAAGAATGATGTTTGAAGGTGATGGCCTTAGGGTCATTGCACCTCTCGATCCTAATGAAGGTCGTAGATACACATAACCTATAAGAGAAGAATATCACACCTATGAACTAGAGAACATCTATAAACTAACAACAGGAAAACAAGATTACATTAATCCTACAACAGATGGAAATTTGAGTTGGCGAAGTGAAAGTGCATGCTCGTCAAATTCAAAAGAAGCATTGGAAAATTGGTAGAACATAATGTATGAAGTCTCTACGCGGAGGTGTGATAGATTGACTAAGGCAGTTCACTGGAATGGCACAAAAGTAAGTAATCTTCCTACATTTGATGGCTTAAATAATTCAGAGAAATTTTTATTTGAATTTGAAGGAATTGTACCAGTACAATAGAGGTTCTTGGCACTAGAAGAGGCCTTCAAAAAAACAATAACTAGATGGTGGGAAATGCACAAGAAGAACATCACAGAATGGGTACAATGTCGCACCTTGTTGAAAATGCATTTTTCAGACCAAGATGAAGGTTGCGAAGTTCGATACACATGTCAGAGTTGTCCTAAGAACCATGTGTGAAGTTGTGAGGAAGCCTGGAGCAACATTCCTAAAGAATAGTGGGTACATAAGTTCATTAACACCTTAGATACTATGCCTATCAACCAGTATCTTCAAGTAGAACTGCGCCTAGTCACTACATATTGGTATGGTATGACCCAAAACTTTATAACTATGTTCCTATTTGAAAGTCAGTACCGCACAATAGATCGGGCTTTACAAATTGTAAGACAAAAGGTCTTTGAGGAGCCACCTAACTCCCCTCTTGAACAAGAAGAAGATGAATGGACTGTGCCACTTCAGCGACTACAAGGTTGTTAAAATATTAATGCTGATGAGGATGATAACACTAGGAATGTGAACATTTCAGAAACCGAAGGACAGAGAGACATAGAAGGGCCAGAGATTGAATTACCTTTTGTTGGGAAGCCTATTAAAATTAAGAAGGTTAATATTGGAACAGAGAAAGCACCTAAGTTGGAAAATGTTGGAGACTATTGGGATGATGCTACTATTAGTAAGATTACAGAACTATTGCATGAGTATCAGGACTTGTTTCCAACCAAGTTCACAGACATGAAGGGTATTAAAGGGCCCATGGGAGAAATGAAGATTCCTTTGAAAGTAGATGCAAGGCCTATCAAGCAGAGGCATTACAAACTGAATCCCAAGAACAAGCAGAAATTTAAGATTGAATTAGATAGAATGTTGGAAGCAGGAGTTATAGAACCAGTTGAAGAATCTGAATGGATCAACCCTATGCTGGTCCAAGATAAGAGGACAAGAGAAATTAGAATCTGTGTAGATCTAAGGAAACTAAATGATGGCTGTTTACATGATCCATTTTCTACACCTTTTATTGATGGAGTTCTAGATAATGTAGGAGGACATGAAGTTTATTCATTCACAGATGGATTTTCAGGCTATCACCAGATCATAATTGCTAAGGAGGATAGACATAAGACTACATTTGCAACAAAATGGGGTTCTTTTCAATACACTGTGATGCCTTTTGGTTTGAAGAATGCACCAACCATATTTTCCAGGGTGGTGGTCGAAGCACTTAAGGAATTTTTACATAAGTTTTTGGAGGCATACTTCGATGACTGGACCGTTTTTAGTCTATTCAAAAATCACTTTGAATGTTTGAGACTAGTGTTGGATAAGTGCATGCAATGCCAGATTGCCTTGAACCTGAAGAAGTGTATTTTCTTTTCACCTTTTGGAGTATTGTTAGGACACATTGTGTGTAAGCAGGGGTTGTTGGTAGATCCTTCCAAGATTTCTATCATTGTTGATCTACCTCCTCCTACTTCGGTTACACAACTACGCACTGCATTGAGACACACTGGATACTACAAAAAGTTTATTAAGGGTTACACACAGATAAAAACACCTATGGAGAAGATATTAAAGAAATATAATAAGTTTCAATGGATAGAGGAATGCCAACAGAGCTTCGACACATTAAAGAAGAAAATGGTCACTGCGCCTATTTTGTTTTTTCTAGATTGGAGTAAGGAATTCCATGTTCATGTCGATGCTTCATCCATTGCATTAGGACCAGTTTTAGCACATCCAGGTGCAAGAGATATTGACCACCCTATAGCCTTTGCTAGCAGGAAGGTTTCTACATCTGAAATAAATTATACTAACACTGAAAGAGAAGGCTTAGCTATGGTATATGTGCTGGAAAATTTTAGACACTACTTGTTGGGAGGACATTTAAGATGTTTACTGATCATTCTGCATTGAAGTACTTAGTCAACAAGCCAGTGTTGGGGGCAAGAATATGAAGGTAGCTATTATTATTCTAGGAGTATGACTTTGAGATTGTGGTTAAGCTAGGAAGAATGAATAAGGGACCTGATCACTTATCCAGGTTAGAACATGGAGAGGAGCCTACCAATTTGGTTGATACACTACCAGATGCACAATTGTTGGCCATCAAGAAATTCGATGATCATTTTGTTGAGATAGTTCAGTTCCTGTCCATAGGAATGGCACCTCGCGAGTATACAATTATTTAGAAGAAACAGTTGGTAGTCCTCACTGCAGATTTTCAACTTATAGCTGGATAGTTATATAAGATGGGACCAGATGAGATCTTAAGAAGATGTGTTATGGAGTCAAAAAGACCATTGATTCTTACAGAAGCACATGAAGGCTTCGTAGGAGGACATTATGCAGGGAAAACAACATCATAGAAGGTTCTCAGAGTTGGCCTTTGGTATCCCACTTTACATAAGGATGCTAAGGAATACTACAAAGCCTATGATGTGTGTCAAAGAGTAGGGAAACCTTCTAGAAGGGATGAGATGCCTTTAGAACCTCAGTTAACTTTAAAAGAATTTGAGAAATGGGATATTGACTGTGGGACTGATCAACCCAGCAGGAAAGCGCACAGGAGCTCAATATATCATCACTGCTACAGAGTATTTGACTAGATGGGCATAAGTAAGAGCATTTAAAGACTGTAGTGTAGCTACAACTGCACGATTCATCTTTGAGGATATCATAACTAGATTTGGATGACCAAAGATACTTATGAGTGATCAAGGCATACACTTCATTAAAAACACTATTGAAGCCTTGACTTGAGAGTTTGAAGTTCAAAATCAACAGAGAACAACACACCACCCGCATGTGAATGGTACAATCGAAGCTTTCAATAAGATCTTGGAGACAACGCTAACTAATATTTGTAGTGTTAACAGAGATGATTGGGACTTGATAATTCTAGCAGTATTATGGGCGTATCAAACTACTTGCAAAAAGTTAACAACGCAGACTCCCTTCAAGTTATTTTATGGCCAGGAAGCAGTAGTACCTATGTAATATTTGGTTCCTAGTTTAAGAATTGCAACATTTATAGGTATGGATGACACCGACGTTATTCAAGACAGGTTCATGCAACTGATAGAACTAGAGGAAGACAGGTTCATTGCAGGATTTCATTAGCATGTACAAAAAGAACGAGAAAAGGCTTACCATGACAGACTATCAAGAAGAAAGCATTTAAACAAGGAGATTTGGTACTTTTATATGACAACAAGTTCATGAAGCATCTAGGAAAGTTCAGGACACATTGGCTTGGGCCATTTGAGGTTGTCTAGGTTATAGAAGGTGGAGCTGTGTAGTTGAAGACTCTTAATGGAGAATGGAAGGATGGTTTAGTGATTAGGAGTCGATTGAAGCTATATTGTGACAACCAGCTGCCTCACAACCCTTAGTAAAAGCAAAGGAAGAAGGGTCTAGATACCAGGTGCAGTCGAAATTGGGTACCAGACATAGAAAAGATAGTCTGCACATGATAGGGAGGGACATAGAAGAAAGCACAAGCTACTCCGCACAGTCTGCAATTGAAGTATTACAGAAGGCTCAACCCTCTAGTGACTCAGGACGAGTCAGATGTGAGTGTTGGGGGCTTGTACACAAACCGTGTACAGGTACACAAACCATGCGCGAAAGGTACACAAACCGTGGAGGAGTCGAAGTGGTTAAAGAAGCAGAAAATAAGGAATGAATTAAAGGAAAGAAAGCCGTTGAAAGAGAAGATGAAGGAAGACAAAGCAACAAAGGAGATAGATCATGAACAAGTTAGCAAGCAAAAGAATATACTAATAGGTGCTTTGGAGCACCTCGCGGAGAATAAGGAAGAAAAGGTCGGTGAAGTCCCTAAAGGGCGAGTTATGTGGACCTAGGGTTTTGGCACCTAGGGTTTAGGAACCTAGGGTTTTGGCACATAGGGTTTTGACACCTAGGCCTCTATCTAGGGTTGTCTAAGAGTCATGGAATATATAAAAAGAGGTCTAGAAGAGTTGAGAGGGGGATAGTGATATTGAGAGGTAAAAGTGTTATGTTTTAGAGTATTCTTGTATTTTGGGTCTTCAACTAGGTGCAAAAATCTACTCTGCAGCTGGGTGCGCAGGGAAATAAAATAGAGAGAAAGAGAAAGGAGGATCTATAGCTGAGTGCGCAGATAGGACTGTGTATTTTCATCTACTTAATCAATAAACATAGTTCTGTGGACGTAGCCCTAGGGAGAGGGTGAACCATGTAAAACCTTGTTGTCCATGTGGTTGATGCTTTGTTATTTACTGTCTTTTATACTGTTATTGCACTGATATTGTCCTTATTGAAGATAATAAGTTATAACTTATTCGTGAAGCTAGCATAATACTGTTAAGAATATCTAGGTTATCTTGCATTGTTGTCCTGGAATTATCTTGCATTTCCTCTGGTTGTAGACATTTGTGTCTTGCAACCCCTCTATTTCTACTTCGGGTGAGACTTCATCTGCTTCACAGGTGCTTCTGTAAGGGCCAATAGTTAGGGTTTGTTGGTGCATTGTTAGAATTGAACCCTAGGTCTTCCCCTGTTCCAACAGGGAGACATGCTATGAGATAGAACTGCAGGCCTGTGCGAAGTCTTGCGATATAGAAGAGACCATGAGTTTGTGATGGATGCACATTTAGGGTGCTTTGTAGGAGTTGCGACGGATGAGTCTTGGAGTGACGAATTTGTGTACGAGTGTCTTGGTGAGATGAGGTGAGTTGTCTGACTCTACCCAGGTTGTAAACTGAGCCGATAGTGCTTATATTGTAATTGTTTTGCAATAATAAGATTTAGTTGTGTGTTAGGCATGTTTTGTGTTATTTGTGCTATATCTTGCATCTCTTGTTTGTTTCACAAGTGTTCTCTTCATTTCATGGATGCATGCTTAAATGACTAAGTGTTAAGATTGTTAAATAATTGTCTAAGTATACAAGAGAGTTGCACTAGAGTAGGAGTGTGGCTCACTTGTAACATAGAATAGGGTATGGGTATGCTCTAGGTGAAGAGACGTAGTCCAGACGAAATATCCTTGGTGTTTCCAAGCATACAAATGAGAAATGTCATGGTGTCACACACCCTTAAGAGGTGCACAATTGTAGGATCTAGGAAGGGGAACCTATGGGGACGTGACAGATGGTATCAAAGCTTGTTTGTTGCAGATTTTGAAGATGGGTTTGTGAGCTCTTCAACATTATCTCAACGACATATGGTATTAGATATTGAAGCATGCTCTACTACTGTGGTGGTGATGGTGGTGATATAGCGCAAACAGAAGATAGTTTGTTGCAGAGACAGTTCAGTGGGAACATTCACAGACTTGGTGAATAGTTCAGTGGATCAGACTGGTTCATCGCAGAAACTTTGCATCAGACTTATGACATAGGTTTTGGTTGATGGTGCAGTGGAAGGTTTATCTGGGCACACACCTTGTATAGACCGAGAGTAGAGTTTGTGGTGAAACGAAGCACTTGTACATGGTGGGTGATCACATAACTCATCACATGAATTGTCACAAACTTGATCGCAGAGGCAGTTTGGGCACATAATTGGGGAAGGTTCAATAAGGTGGATTGGCCTTTATTAGAAACAATCTAGACACATACTTGGTTGGTTTGATTTGTGATAAAATTAAGCGCCAAACCTGTGTGCACACCTTGAGAAGACCAGGCACAAATTTTGTGGGGTGAATCAAGCACTTGGGAAAGGTAGATGAATGTAGGACTTGTCGCAGATCTAACCACAAAAGTGATCGCACAAGTGATTGCGAAGGGGACAAATTATGGGTTGTAGCCAGTTGCAGCACTTGATTGTATTGGATGACCTAGGGTGACCTAAAGCGGCTTCGCAACAAGGAAATTGGTTGGGCACATTATCATCATGACATATTCATGACATGCATTGCCAAAAACAACAATTGATTTGAGTTGGGTTGTTGGACAAGTGGGTTAACCATAGCCTTTGGATGAGGTGACTCTTTGCAGAGTTACACAAGTGAGTTAACAACAACATGACTTGGCAGTCAAGCGGTGTGTGCATGGTGCCTTCAAGCTGAAGTAGTCAAGGTGCGGAGATGGTAACACATTAGATATGAGTTGATCTAGTTGCATGAGAAGTTTGGGACTTAGATGGATTTAAGAAATGGGCGGATGGACTCGACCTTGTATCATAGTGAACGTGTTATGCAGGTTTGTGTAGATGATGATGATGATCGAGGGGAGTTCATGTGGAGATTCGGTGGCTTGGGAAAGTGATGGTCCAAGACAACAAACTTTGAACATGGTTGCAACCAAGGATGTCATTGGAAAGGTATGGTTGGTTTTAAGTTCTTACGTTTCCTATGTGTTGCGATGAGTTATTTGAAGGGAAATCAGATGACTTGGTGGTTCAAGTGTAATCCATTTTCATGGTGAAAATTGAAAGACTTGAGGGTGACTCAAGTGGTGAAAATTTGAAGAAGTCATGTAGAAATTGGGACACCTTGATTTGGGTGAATGTGTGGCTAGCTCAAGGTGATCTACTTGGATGAGTCTTGTGGTGGACTTAGGAAAATTTAGATGGAGTTATGGAGGTAGCTTGAGGAAGTTTCCTAAGTATTGGATGGGGCACCTCGGTGCCTTAACTAGATCCATTGGTTCATGCGATGACTTGATAGTCACAATGCCAATACCTGATTTTGGATGCTTGTAGAAGGTGCAAGGCAGTTTCGTTCTAGGAGATGGATGGAACCAACAAAGAAGTAGACCAAGAATTATCGGTAGTCGACTTGAATGGAAAAAATGCAAACCAAGTAACTTGGGTGGTGTTCTCTTGCCTTTGGTATGGGACATTGGATGAGGCAGAGCACACCTTGGTGAGTTGCGAATGATTGTGCGATTAATCAAAAATCCAGGAGGGTTGTTGGTTGAGGTTCGTAGAATTATTGGTTCAAACATGCCTAAGGCATGGAATTTATTTGAGGTGACTCATTTTACTTGGATCACTTTGGACAGTTCTTTGGGAAGTTTGAGGAGTGTGGGTGCATTGGCCACACTCATCACAGATGTTGAGTTGCAGAGAGGTGACCTGATGGAAGAAGGTGAATTAAGGACATGCCTTAGTTTTGGAGGATTGTGCAAACATGAAGATTGCAACATGAAGAGATTACTTGGACATGGGTGTTTCTCTTGCTTTGGGGAAGCATGGTTTAGGCTGAAGCCTAACCATTCCAAAGTATAGAGAGGTATATGCAACAACATGGCTAGGTGATGAAGTAATGGGGCAAAGGAATTCTGGACGTGCAGTTCTTGGTGCAGATGGGACATTTCATACCCGAAGATGCAAATGATGATGGGGATAATTCAAACAAAGAATCCAAACTTATGGACTTGATCACATTTTGAGTCACAAGGGAAGATTCGGTTGGGTGTGTAGTTGCATGGTGATTTCCCTTGACTCTTCACAAAATTGGATGCGATGTGGACTATGTGTAGAATATTGGTTAACTGTTTCATGACGTGGATAATGGAGTTAAGTTGTTGCAAATGAGTTTGTTTTGGGGTGACTTCATAGTGCAACAAGGTGAGGGGCGACCTTGCCTTGCTTCGAGGTTATTGCATGGATGAACTAAATTACATAAGGAAGTGACTAGTTTATGCATGAGGGTGTGTAGACTCAAGGACCATGACTGTTGGATTGGCCATATGACTAGTTCACGACTTGGGCGAAAACAACAACATGCTAAGGGTGTTGAAGTACACACACACCGATAGGTTCAAAGTGAAACACTTATACATTATGGATGATCTCCTTGATGAAGATTAGATGATGGTAGTAGTAGCGAGGCAAGGGTGGAAACTTGCCTTAGTCTTTAAGGTTGGTCAGAGTGGTGGAATTTGTGGATAGAAAAGACTAAGTTTGGGCATGAGGATGTGCATGCTCACATATTGGATATGATTGTTGGATTAGCTATGCAACGAATTTGAGACATGGATTCGATAATGCATGGAGGCATGGAATCGAGTTGTAGTATGATCGCAATAATGAGTCACGAGGAATTCAACACCTAAGAGAAATTTTGAAGTGAAGTGGATAGTAGTCACTTGTATCAGGAAACAAAAATAGCACCAGAACCGAACAAAAGCAAGGAAACAACATCGTAACGGGTAAATGCAACCAAGTTGGGTGATTTTCATCAATGGAGTTGGGTGAAACAACCATATTGATTCAGGCAATAGATCATGTAGAGTTGGGTGCAAATAATTTGGTTGGTTTGTGGAAAATTTGAGGTTTCCACTTGGCACATAAACTTGGGGTTTCCACTTTGTCAGAATTTGAGGTTTCAAGTTGGCACAAAACCTAGGGTTTCCAGCAGACTTAGTTGAGATGGGGGCATGAGTTCAGGCAAAGACTTGGAGATCGTAGATTTTGTGGATGTTGTCGGGGACGACAATGACTTGAAGTGGAGGATGATGTAAGGTATTTGACTAAAATGGCACGAACACGCTCATCCAAGTCCTCAATGAGACAAAACTTGGGGTTGCTTCAACACCCGAGTGTTGCACTAGTTGGGAAAGTGGACACCTTGGGCATGTGAACACACCAAGTGGTTTGCCCAACCATGAGGAAAAACACAAGGCAGGGCGCACCAAAGAGGTCGGGGCTCGTCGACATGAGGAGCACATCAAGGTTGGGGCACACTAGTCCTAAGGGATGCGATGGTTGACGAGCGCATGGGTTCATTTGGGTGCACTAGGTCCACGAAGGGGCGCGACGGTTCGATTGGGCACGTTGGTCCGAAAAAGGGACATGACACGCCCAAAGGACACACCTATTTGCGATAGTGACCTTTGGAGTCCATATAAGAGAACAAGGGTGCACAACCAAGGAAGTGAATTTTTCATAACAAGGAGAGCAAGATCAACTTTGCGATTTTGAGGAACACTTGAATGAAGAGGGGCGAGTTCCTTGCAGGAGCCAAGTTGCTCCACATGGGATGAATTGTGGTTCCTTGAGGTAACTCTATGGACATAGTTGGGGAGACCTTTTGGGTTGATTTTGATGAAGTCTTGTCACAGGTCTAAGGGATGCATGCTATGAGACAAAATTGTAGGTATGTGCGAAGTCTTGTGATAGAGAAGATGGAATGAGTCTATGGTGGAAACACTTTTGGGGTGCCCCATAAGAGTTGTGAAAGTTATTATGATGGATGAGTCTTGGTGTGACAAATCTATGTATGATTGTCTTGGTGAGGTGAGGCGAGTCATGTGACTTTGCCCAAGTTGTAAACCGAGCTAGTAGTACTCATATTGTAACTATTTCACAATAATAAGATTTAGCTGGGTGTTAGGCACGTTTTGTGCCGCCCACACTATATATGTGTGTCTATTGTTTGTTTCACAAGCATTCTCTTCATTTCATGGATGTATGCTTAAATTACTAAGTGTTAAGAATGTTAACAAATTTTCGAAGCATACAAGAGAGTTGCACTAGAGTAGGAGTGTGAGTCACCCATAGCCTAGAATGGAGTATGGGTATGCTCTAGGTGAAGAAGCATAATCCAAATGAAGTATCCTTGGTGTTGCAAAATATCCAAGTGAGAAACATCGCGGTGTTGTACGCCCTCAAGAGGTGCATGATCACAAGATCCAGATATGGAACCTGTGGGGACATGACATAAACATACTCTAATCAATGTGTCTTTCACTTACAAGTGCAATGGTGTGTCAATATATACGATGCACCGAATAAGGCTTACACATTTTTTTATACAAGACCAATTTTTTAATTTCAAAAATTATGAAAACTAATTGGTGCGCTCCCATATATGGTGGACCATTTTTTTCTTGTTATTAGTGCATTGACATATGCTATTACTATTCCATGAGAATTATTGGTTGAAATCGATTATAATCATACCTTAGTTGGTGTGTCTTTAAACCATAATCATAGTAGTGCATCATTATGTAAGACACATGGAATAAGGTTTAACCATTTTGTTCTATAATAATGGTTTTATTCTAAAAATTACAAAATCTTATCGATGCGCTCCAATATAGGGTTCTCCAGTGCATTCTGATTATTGATACACCAAAGGTCATTATCACTATTCCATGATAGAATATGATAGGATACCGGTGCATCATTATATAAGATGAATCGAATAAGATTGATATATTTTGTTATACAATATTAGTTTTATTTTAAAAAATTACAAAACTTATGAGCGTGATTAATAATTATATGGAAAACTTAGCAAGCATTAAAAACCTATGAATGCATTGGTGCCTCTTAATATTGGTTGCATTGTCATAGGGTAAAAAAAAAAAGAAAAAAAGAAAAAAAAAGAAAAACAACAACAACATAATTTCATTTGTAACTTTCATTCGGTGCTTCAAACCATACAAGCATTGGTGTTAACCATTCCTATACAATTGCCTGGTTGTCAATTCTACCATATTGTTGGATTTCTCGATTCCTTCACTTCCATGGTGGATTCAGTTCATTTTGGAATTTTACAAAATGATAGCATTTTTTTTATATCTACATGGAAACGATGCCCCCTTGGCAAAGAAGAGATCAAGCAAATTCATTGTTATCCCCTAATTTACATTTTTAGCAGTTTAAAATTTAAAATTAAGCTTTAATTTTCATGTTTGATCTATTTTAAAAAAATAAAAAAATATGTGCAATGCATTACTATCATTTGGTTCATGCTAACGTATGCGGTGTGTCCCAGTTATCAACATGCCACACCATGTTCAGTGCGTCCAATCAAATAGAACACACCAATGAAGCCAAAGAATAAAAAATTTCCTAAACTTTTCTAGTGAAGCCAAAGAATAAAAAATTTCCTAAACTTTTCTAGTGCTCTTGAGGCATTGTTAGTGATACTCTTTTATATTGTAAGTGCATTGTTGAGTGTGCTTTTATTAATATAAATTTTCCTCACTTGTCAAAGCTTTGGGAAATGTATCAAGACATTCTTGGCAGTGCTTCCAAACATACCAAGGGCATTGTAAAATTAAATTTAATAAATACATTTTCGTGCACTAATCTATGCACTCAAAAATCCAAGTGGACATCATAATCGACGCTCACTTACATCATAAATGCATCGGTAATCAAATTAAATAAATTAAATTTTATCGATCTTGTTGGTGCACTTCAAAATGTACAAGTGTACCATTAGTAGTGCTTCAGTGCATACAATGCACACCAAAGAATTGTTCGTACCATTGTATATATGGCACACCGCTTATTGATAATAGTGATAAAAATGATTTACTTTACCGATACATTAATATTTGATCAAAAGCACTGATATCAATGTATTGATCATCCAACTGTACCGTTGACAATGTGTATATATAAACAAGGGTTGCATGGCAGCTTAGTCCCTGTTAAGTAAATTTGGAAATGAAGATGATAGTTAACACCCTATAATTATTCACGATGATTCCTTTGAAACATGAATAATATGCTAACAAATGAACTAGTTTCATAATCTTAAAATAAATCAACTTCTTAAAAGAATTCGACATAGACTCACAAGGGATGGAGAAAGCCTTATTGCTCCATGATGACACATAGTTTATAGATTTGTTATAACCGGTACTGGACAAAATATCTTACCATGATTTTACTTTAATGTAGTTGCCATATTGTTTTGGGATTAACCTAAATTTCCTTCTAGTTAAGCTAAGCAAACCAAATACAAATCTTATTTAAAAAATAAAAAATAAAAATAAACATTTCACATTTTATAATATATTTTAATATATATAATATTTTACTATCTTTATCTTTATATATATATATATATATATATATAGTAAAATATTATATATATTAAAATATATATTATATAAATTACAGTAT
>ML780585.1:628896-639172 GCA_009831015.1 Picea engelmannii
TTTTAAATAGCAAATCTCATTTTTGGAAAAACCATGGAAAATTAGCCCATGAGCAAAATTTAGCCCCTAAAATCATCCATGTAAATGTGGTCTCCTCGAATTTATCACAATGAACTCGGAATTCCATACTACACGTTATCTTTATGGAATCATTATATATAATATATACTGTAATTTATATAATATTATAATATATATTTTAATACATATAATATTTTAATGTGTTAACATATATATTATAAAATATATAATTTATATAATATTTAATATGTTATGACATGACACATCCAAAACATCAACATCACTATTCATTTTTTCTTCTATATTGGGAAATGTAAATTTTGAAAAATATTTTTATTGTGGTGGTGTAATAAGTGCTATATATGTTGTACAACCAATTAGAATATGTTATTATTGATTATGCAATTAATTTTAAATATTGAAATACGTGAAGGCAACAATAAGACTTGAAATATATTAACCAATTAGAGATGAGAAAAATAAATATTTTTACTATATCAAAAAATATATATTTATTTTCAAAAGTCAAACATTACATTTTACAAACAAATTTAAAATATAAAGAAAATTAATGTCAAATCAATAGCAAACTCATTGCTATAGTATCGAGGAGTTCTACAAAGTGTTTTTGCAAGAAAAAAATAACTTCAATGTTTAATCAATTTTACAAATGGTATTAGTAAAGACTGTGTGTGCACACGCACCTAATGAAATTCGTATGTAAATAAGAGATAATGATGATGACAACAACTTTGATAACAAGTAGATATGTATAACTTCATAAGTGAGTTTGAGGACTAGGAGAGGGGAGGGATATGTACACTCCTCCTATTACAACGCAAACTCGTCTCCTTTTGAGAAATGTTAGCCTCCTAAGAATTTGTCTCCTTTTGAGGAATGCTATCCTCTTAGGAGGTAATCTCCTTTTAGGGAATGTTAGCCTCCTAGGAGGCTGCCTACCTTAAGGGGAAAATGCACTTGTTGAAATACATGATTTGTTGCTAGGATAATGCTAAGCATGCATTTAGGGTTGGTCCTGATCTATGGTACTTGCCCACATAGGAGAATATTTATTCCATCATTGGGTTGTACAGAAGGGGGGAGGATTTTCCCCAATTCACATATCTGAAACCTAACATTGCAAGAAAGGGTCAATTGGCATACATGCAGAGATATGTCAATGTGACCATCACTAACCTTAGTCACTTTGAGGTCATTGATGACTAGCTACATTTGCATTCATTTACTTTATAGGAGGATAGGTGCCTAATCCGTATGGTCACGATGCCAACACAATATACTTGAGCAATGCATTAGTTACCCTCTGATGCACTAGGTAGATAGATTATTTTAAAGACCTAGATATATAAGGTGGCATACAATTATTTTTGTGATAGTTTTGTTTTTCTCTAGATTGTCGTTGTGTTATGTTTGATGGGAGGATTGTCTTCCCCTTTTCTTTGTAGCTATTTATTTTAATTTTAAAGAGGTTTTTGTTGACTCAACAACCATTCTATTGCCTCCCTCCAAGGTTGATGCCTTATGTCTGTATACACATGTGAGGGAAGATGTTTCCCAAGAGGGGATAACTAGAGTGGGCATGTATGCTAGTGACTTCAAAGGTATTGGATTTGTGAGATAATGAGGATGATCATGCCCTCGATATTGTATAGTACCCATACATAAGGATAATCTGGTGAGGATGTGCTAACATTTGATTTAGTTGGGATGAGCCAATATACTTGAGAGGTAATATTATTGTTATCTTTTGATTAGTCTAGTTGCATGTTTTTTACTTTATTTAATGCACATGTAATTGATTGCAATATTTTGTTTAAATTACCTAATTATTTTTGTCTACTATTTTGCAAATGTTGACATGTATGCTAGGGAGGTGCCTCCCTGGCATGTTGAGTAGATGGCTAAGACCAATGAGCCACCTCAAGTTGATGCAAAAGCATTGCCTTCAAATTCAGAACGCAAGCGTGGAGGTAAAGGAATGACATCTCAACAATGACATAATTTCAAATCAGAAATTAACTCAGAATTAAATCGAGTTGTTGAGATATTTTGTCAACAAAATTTTAAAAATGTAACTTGTTTGTAAAGTCGTGAAGGACTGTAAGGGCTGTAGATATTGAGTGTTGACTCTTATCTGGCAATAACTGTTAGTTATTGTAATAGGACAGAGTAGGTAACTGCTAAGAGTTTGATAGGATAGGTTGCAGACAAGACGAGAGAGCTCATGGAGCCAGTCCTTAGAGAGTTTTTTCATTATTGCATTGTAATAGAACAAACAAAATAGAGAGAAGGATATAGAGATCTAAGAGATCAATAGAACACAATAGCGTATAAGAAAAACTATCTAATTTGTTTTCATGAAGAAATAGAACAAACAAAATTGTCCCAAATCCTTGGAGTGTGTTCATTTAACGTGTGATTGAATGAATGTGATATTTTGTGTGTATGATTTATTCCATTTTTGTTCATGTGTGATTGTTCAAGAAGTGTTAGTATGAAGTTGTGACGAATCTGGATGAGTTTCAATTGTTTCTCTTCTGACACTCGTATGCAAGGTGTGCACAACGTCGTGAAACGACCAAGCGTCGAAGAACCCGAACCAGAGGAACGCCAGGTGGGCGAGAAGAGTTTCTTTTTAAGAAATCCTTCGATTTGAGTTATCAAAATCCTGAGAACGCAAGGTGTGCATGGGAAATAAAAATCTTCTTAAGGACAAAGATCAAAAGGAATAACACTTTCCAGAAGTGTGGATGAGATCCAAGAGTTGGACTTGTAGGAGGAGCAAAGGTTCGAAACCTTTGAACACTTAGAAAATCTTCTAAGTTAGAGATCAAAAGCTCAGGAGGGAGGAGTGACAGTGGCCTTTGGATCATTATGTAAAATATCAACAACCATTTGATCAGAGTGAATTGCATGAGCCTTATCACTTCGCACACTGAGGAGAGAGAAAACTCACAAGAGTTGAGAACTGAGATTTCCGAAGCCCGAAGATCTGGAGATCCAAAATAGATTCTCAACCGCCCGATCAATAGGAATAGATATGAGCCGTCAGATTGTTCAAGGCAAACTCGAGGTGTTGGATCACCCAAGAAAATCTGAGCCGTCAGATATTGTGAGTTCGAGAGGAGGCAAGTTCAAAACTTGAGATTCCCGAAGCGCGAAGAGCCGGAGCGAATCTAGACCGTTGGACCCAAGAGGATACGTGTCGACAGGTCGAAAGATCCAGAGGAAGGTGAAGTTCAAAGTGTTGATACACCCGAATCCCAAAGAGCCAAAGAACCGAGAGCCGTCGATCTATAGGTGGAGACTTGTCAATAGATCATGAGCTCCAGGTAAAGTCGTTATGGAGTTTCAGTTGAGAACTGAGACCACCGAACCACGAAGATGCGAAGGGATCACAACCGTTTATCTAGGAGGAGACATGCATCAAAATATTAGCAGCTTCAGATAAAAGAAATAGGTAGGCAAGAGGTTTAGATTTGAGATTTTCGAAGGCCAGAAATCCGAAACGACGAGAGCCGTCAATGTGAAGGAGGACCCCCGGTGCCAAATCTAGAACTCTGGAAGAAAATGGAGGAGGAAAAGGTCCAAAGTGAGCCTCAACCATCGGATCACCTGAAGTGAATCTAAGACGTTAGAGTTCAGAAGGGAGACGTGGCGTGGATTTGAGAGCTCAAAGTAAAGACCCGAAGTAATTTGTGATCGTTAGATCAAGGGGTAAAGTTTGAGATCTGAAAGACCCGAAGTCTGAAACCCAAAGGAGATCTCAACCGTTGATCGAGAAGAGGGCCATAGGACCATTGATCTGAGTGGAAAGGTCAAACATCTGAAGTGGGAGCAAAACCATTGATCGAGTGGGACAGGTGTCCGTAGATTGTTAATTCCAGGGGATCGAAGTACGAAAGGAAGTTGGGCTTGAGATTTCAAAATCTCGAAGTCCAGAATTGCGAAGAGATCACAGCCGTTGGCTCGCAGGAGGAGAAGATCTGGACCATCAGTTAGACAATATCATCAAGATCGTGATATCGACGATCCTATAGCAATTCAGAGATAGAAGTTGCGTGGGTTTTAAAACATTGAGGGTGTGCGCAGTCACGTGGTCATCGCCTGAGGTTACATTGAGAGGGGGCTTACCTGAAAAAGGGCTAGCACCCAACACTCTGAGATTTCACAGGAGAGAGAAAGGGTAGGTCGTGGGTGTCATTAAAACCTGCACTGAGAAGCCGAAATGGCCTGTGTTTTAATACAGAAGGGAACCATTAAGGTTCCAAAGAGTATTGACTCAAGAATTGAATATACATGACCGGGAGGTCACACAAACCTACAGGGGAGTAGGGGGTCTGCATTAGGTGGTATCAGAGCTGATATTGAGTTTGTTTGTAGACAATAGACACAAAATAAAGGAGACAAATTGATATCAATTGTGGTATCAAGAATTTGATTTCTATTTGTAGGTGATGCAGTGAAATCATGCCACCCAGAAGGTGTAGAGCGAATGCTGAAATGGAAGAAGAAATGAGGTGACTCCGAATGAGGCTGGACGCCATGGAGACAACGTAGAGGAGAGCACCAGAAGCTGGAGATATCAGTGAAGCTGAGAGTGAAGAAGAAGAGGTCGAGGAAAATGTAGCAGAGGATGCTGCACACGATTGCTTAATAAAAGCTGTTTCAAAAATAGGAGCCATAGCAAGAATAGAGGTACCGATGTATTAAGGCAATTTAGAAGTTGAAGAATTGTTAGATTGGGTATGTGCCATGGACAAATACTTCAATTTCAAAGATATCGAAGAAGACATGATGGTGAAGTATGTAGTGACAAGAGTGAAAGGTCATGCAACGCTGTGGTGGGATGAACTGCAAGCCGAACACAAGAGCAATGGTAAGCATAAAATTAAAAGTTGTGATAGGATGGTAGCCAAGTTGAAAGCCAAATTTATCCAAAGTATTACCAAATCAATCTATTCAAGATATTGTAGAACCCGAGACAAAAGAGTTTATCAGTGAAGGAGTACACTGAGGAATTTTACAGACTGAACATCAGGGTTGGAAAAAAATAAAATGAGGATGAAAAGACAACCAGATATATCAATGGGCTGAGATATGAAATCCAAGAGGAGATCAACATGATGTCAGTCAGTAAATTTGAGGATTCTTATCAAGAAATTTACTCCTTTGGCCAATTTACAGAGAATCCTCAAAGGAGGCGTAGTAAAATGTTATACCTGTGGAAAATAAGGAGACAAATCTTGGGAATGTCCCGAGAGAAAGAAAGAAGGAGGAGGTGAAGAACACGTTGGTAAAGCACAGAAACATGTGGAAGTAGAAGCAACAAAAGGAGAAAAGAACCTCATGATGAGGAAGATTATTCTTAAACCAGAGAAGGAGATGGAGGAACCAGTTCAACAAACAAGTTTGTTCAGAACTGCTTGTAAGACAAAATACATAGTTTGTAAGGTGATCATAGATAGTGGGAGCACTGACAATTTAGTATCCACAGAGATGGTGGAGAAGCTGGAGTTGAATACAACTGCACATCCAAACCCATACAAGGTATCATGGTTGCAGAAAGGACATCAAGTAATGGTAAGTCAACAGTGCCAAGTTGAATTTAAAATAGGAGGTTATAGGGATGAAATATTATGTGATGTAATTCCTATGGATGTTTGTCACATTTTATAGGGGAGACCATGGCAGTTTGACAAAAAATTTATTCATGATGGGAGAAAGAATACTTATACCCTAGAAAAGAATGGTAGGACACATATGTTGTTACCAATCGAAGACAAAGAGAAAACGAGGGAAGCTAGTTCAAGCATACTTCTCATGAGTGGGAAGGAACTCTTGAATGAAGTCTAGAAGGAGAAAGAAGTACAATTTACTATAGTGAGGAATACAAGAGTTATCCTTACAAATAATTTTGTGTAAGAATTGCCTAAAGAAATCCAGGAACTATTAGAAAACTTTGCTGACATAATAGTGGATGAGTTACCTCACTCATTACTACCCATTAGGAGTATAATCCATGATATTGACCTTATTCCAGGAACCAGTTTACCAAACAAAGCAACTTATAGGTTGACACCTAGAGATAATGAGGAAGTGAAAAATCAAGTCCAAGAGTTGTTGGATAAAGGTTTAGTTAGAGAAGGCCTAATCCCATGTGCATTACCAACTGTGTTAAGTCCAAAGAAGGATGAAGGATGGAGAATGTGTACAGATTCTAGAGCCATCAATAAGATAACCATTAGGTACAAATTTCCTTTACCGAGGATGGATGATTTGATGGATTGTTTGAGTGGAGCAAGCTTTTTTTCCAAGATATAATTGAAGAGTGGATATCATCAAATAAGAATGAGAGAGGGAGATGAATGCAAAACAACATTCAAGACAAATGAAGGATTGTTTGAATGGATGGTCATGCCATTTGGGTTGACAAATGCACCGAGCACATTATGAGATTGATGAATGAAGTATTGAAAGACTTCATGGGGAAATTTGTCATAGTATATTTAGATGACATACTAATATTTAGTAAGACAAATGGAGAACACTTAAGACATCTGACATCAATGATGGAAAAGTTGCAGCAAGAGAAGTTGCTGATAAATTTGAAGAAAAGTTATTTTATGAAGAAGGAACCCATATATTTGGGTTTCGTGATCTCTTCACATGAATTGAAGATGGATCCATAAAAGGTGAGAGCAATCAAAGAATGGGCATCGCAAAGCAACATATTTGAGGTAAGAAGTTTTCATGGGTTAGCAAGCTTTTATAGAAATTTTATTAGAAATTTTAGTGGTATATGTGCACCCATGCTGGACACCATGAAGAAGAAACACAAGTCCTTTAGTTGGACAAAGGAAGCTGTAAAAGATTTCAAAGTGTTGAAGGAAAAGATCATAGAACAACCAATTCTGGTCTTGCCAAATTTTGGAAAAACATTTCAGGTGAGATGTGATGCGAGTGGGTTATCTATTGGAGCAGTCTTGAGTCAGGATAATAGGCCAGTTGCTTATTTCAGTGAGAAGGTAAATGACACCAAGAAGAATTATTCCACATATGACAAAGAATTTTATGCAACGATTCAAGCTTTGAAGAAGTGGAGACACTATCTAATTCCTAAAGAATTTGTCTTGTATAGTGATAACCAAGCTTTGCAGTTTATTACTAGGCAAGAAAAGTTGAATTAGAAAGATGCAAAATGGGTAGAATTTATGAAATTTTTTACTTTTGTTATTAAACATATTACTGGAACTGCTAACAAAGTTGTAGATGCTTTTAGCAGAAGGAGTTTGATTGTACAGGAATTCCAAGTGGAGACCTTAGGGTTTCAACACCTCAAGGAGATGTATAAAGAATACACTGATTTTAAGGAAGCTTATGAGGCACGCAAGAATCCTTTGTTGGGAGACAGAAGCCCATGGGCCAACTATTTGATACAAGATGGATTATTGTTCAAGGGAAGCCAATTGTGCATACCGAAATGCTCAATGAGAGATAATTTTCCGAAGAAGAAACACAATAGAGGTTTAAATGAACATTTTGGTCACGATAAGACATTTGCACAACTGATTAATTTGTATTATTGGCTAAGCATGAGAGCAGAGGTGAAGAAATTTGTGAACAAATGTAGAATTTGTCAGTATGCAAAAGGAAGACAACATAACACCAATTTGTATTAGCCATTACCAATTCCAGAAAGGCCGTGGGATGCAATCAATATGGATTTTGTTTTGGGATTGCTTAGAACTAAAAAAGGGAGCGATTCCACATTTGTTTTGATGGATAGATTTTCAAAAATGACACATTTCATACCTTGCCAGAAGACAAATGATGCTACACACATAGCCAATTTGTTTTTCAGAGAAGCAGCGAGACTACATGGATTGTCGAGGATCATAGTCTCAAAAAGGGACACCAAATTTGTAGGACACTTTTGGAGAACTCTATGGAAGAGGTTGGGGATGAACTTGTCCTTTAGTTCAACATATCACCCTCAGACAGATGGAAAAACTGAAGTAGTAAACATGAGTCTGGGAAACTTGTTGAGAAGTTTAGTCACTGAGCAAGTTCGTCAATGGGATCAGATTTTGGCACAAGAAGAATTTGCATTCAACAATTCAGTGAACAAGAGCACAGAGAAAAGGTCATTTGAAATTGTGTATGGTATACAACCAAGAGGGATTACAGAGTTGATATATCTAAATCAAGATGAGTTTAGAAGTGTTGGAGCAGAGGATTTTGCAATAGAAATGCAGAAACTCCATGACAAAGTCAGAGAACAACTACAGAACAACAACCAAAAATACAAGAACAGAGTTTATCAAAAGAGGAGAGAAGTTCAATTCAAGGTTGGAGATGAAGTTTTAGCTCATTTGAGAAAAGTAAGGTTCCCAAGGGGAACGTATAACAAATTGAAGATGAAGAAGATATGACCATGTAAGATTCTCAGAAAATTTGCAGCCAATGCTTATGAAATTGAGTTGCCAGACAATGTTGGGATATCATCGATATTCAATGTTGTAGACCTGTATCATTACAGGAGAGATGAGGTAGGAGAATCAGATGATCAGAGAGTAGTTCAGTGGGAAGAACAATTTCCCACAACAGAAAAACCTCAAATGGAGAAAATCATTGAACAAAGAGATGGAAAGAAGACCAAGAGAAAGAAATATCCTGAATATTTAGTGAAGTGGAAAGATCATCCAATGGAAGATGCAAGTTGGGTCACAAAACCTGATATTTTGAAGGATGGAAAGACGGTGCAAAAGCTCATGGAAAGGTGTCCGTGAAAAATTTAACTAGAGGAGTATGATGCAGGGGGATCGCCTTCAAAGTCAGAACGAAAGCGTGGAGGCAAAGGAACGACATCTCAGCAATGACATAATTTCAAATCAGAAATTAACTCAGAATTAAGTCGAGTTGTTGAGATATTTTGTCAACAACATTTTAAAAATGTAACTTGTTTGTACAGTTGTGAAGGACTGTAAGTTATTGCAGATATTGAGTGTTGAATCTTATCTGGAAATAACTATTAGTTATTGTAATAGGACATAGTAGGTAACCACTAAGAGTTTGATAGGATAGGTTGTAGATAGGACGAGAGAGCTCGTGGAGCTAGTCCTTAGAGAGTTTTTTCATTGTTGCATTGTAATAGAACAAACATAATAGAGAGAAGGATATAAAGATCTAAGAAATCAGTAGAACAGAATAACGTAGAAGAAATACTATGTAATTTGTTTTCATGAAGAAATAGAATAGACATAATTGTCCCAAATCCTTGGATTGTGTTCATTTAACATGTGACTGAATGAATGTGATATTCTGTGTGTATGATTTATTCCATTTTCGTTCAAGTGTGATTGTTTGAGAAGTTTTAGTATGAAGTTGTGACAAATCTGGATGAGTTTCAATTGTTTCTCTTCTAACACTTGTATGCAAGGTGTGCATCTCAAACGCAAGGTTTGCGTCAACTAAGTCTCGAAGTGACTCGAAGAAGTTCAGAGAGAACAAAGGAAACTTAGATCGGATGCAAGGTGTGCACAACGTCGTGATATGACCAAGCGTCGAAGAACCCAAACCAGAGGAACGCTAGGTGGGCGAGAAGAATTTATTTTTAAGAAATCCTTCGATCTGAGTTTTCAAAATATCGAGGCGTGGGAAATTGAAAACAATTTAAGGACAAATATTAGAAGGAATAACACTTTCCAGAAGTGTGGATGAGATCCAGGAGTTGGACTCGTAGGAGGAGAAAAGGTTCTAAACCTTTGAACACTTAGAAAATATTCTAAGTCAGAGATCAGAAGCTCAGGAGGGAGGAGTGACGATGGCCATTGGATCACTGTATAAAATATCAACAGTTGTTTGATCAAAGTGAAGTGCATGAGCCTTAGCGCTTTGCACACTGAGGAGAGAGAAAAATCACAAGAGTTGAGAACTAAGGTTTATGGAGCTTGAAGAGTCAGAGATCCGAAATAGATTCTCAGCCGCATGATTAGTAGGAACATATATGAGCCATCAGATTGTTCGAGGAAAAATCCAAGCGTGGGATCGTCCAAGGAAATCTGAGCCGTTAAATATCATGTATCCGAGAGGAGGCAAGTTTGAAACTTGAGATTCCCGAAGCGTGGAGAGCCGAAGGGCCGGAGCAAATTTGGATCATTGGATCCAGGAGGGCACATGTCGACATGTAGGAATATCTAGAGGAAGACAGAGGTTCGAAGTGTTGAAACAC
>ML780585.1:639743-654812 GCA_009831015.1 Picea engelmannii
GAAAGGGTGGGTTGCGGGTGTCATTAAAACCTTCACCGAGAAGTCGAAAGGCCCTGTGTTTTAATACAGAAGGGAACCATTAAGGTTCCAGAGAGTCATTGACTCAAGAATCAAAGATCCTTGATCGGGAGGTCGTGCAGCCCTACATGGGAGTAGGGGGGCTGCACCAGGTGGTATAAGAGATGATATTAATTTTGTTTGTAGACAACAGACAAAGGAGAAAGGAGACAAATTAATATCGATTGTGGGATTAAGAATTTGATTTCTGTTTGTAGGTGACATAATGAAATCATGCCACCCAGAAGGCGTAGAGCGAATGCAAAAATGGAAGAAGAAATGAGGCGACTTTGAATGAGGTTGGATGCCATGGAGACAATGCAGAGGAGAGCACCAAATGCTGGAGATATCAGTGAATACAAGAGTGAATAAGAAGAGGTAGAATAAAATGTACCAGAGGATGCTGCACAAGATCGCTTAATAAAAGATGTTTCAAAAATAGGAGCTAGAGAAAGAATAGAGGTATCGATGTATGAAGGCAATTTAGAAGTTGAAGAATTGTTAGAATGGGTACATGCTATGGACAAATACTTCTATTACAAAGATATCTAGTAAGACAAGATGGTGAAGCATGCAGTGACAAGATTGAAAGGTCATGCAATGCTATGGTGGGATGAACTGCAAGCCGAACGCAGGAGCAATGGTAAGCAAAAAATTAAAAGTTGGGATAGGATGGTAGCCAAGCTGAAAGCCAAATTTATCCCAAAGGATTACCAAATCAATCTGTTCAGGAGATTCCAGAACCTAAGAAAAAAGAGCTTATCAGTGAAGGAGTACATTGAGGAATTTTACAGACTGGACATTAGGGTTGGACAGAAAGAAAATGAGAATGAAAAGACAACCAGATATATCAATGGGATGAGATATGAAATCCAAGAGGAGATCAACATGATGTCTATCAGTAAAGTCAAGGATGCTTATCAAGCAGCCTTGAAAGCTAAAGAGAAATTGGCCAAGAAACAAAGCCAATGAAGCAAGGGATGAAACTCAAGCAGAGGTAAGGGAACTACCATAGAGAAGTTCCAGAAGTAGAAGCATGAAGTTGACAAACAACATAGTCACCATGAGAAAGGTGGAAGTTCTAAGGAAGGACAACATGGTGGAATAAGTTCATTTTCCAAAGGACGAGGAAGAGCTAGAGGAGGCGTAATAAAATGTTATACCTGTGGAAAACAAGGACACAAATGTATTATATATATGTTAATGATTTCTTTATTTTAAATTTAAATTGTGATGTACCACCATTTAAATTTGAGATGTATAACTGACATATATATTTATTTGATGTTATCATATATGTGTATATTTTGTCTTTTCATATCATGTTGATGTTATCTGATTTATAAAATTTATTGTGTATGTTAATGACTAACATCATTACTGATTTCTTTATTTTTTAAATTGCATTTAAGATGTATCACTCATTTAAATTTAAGATTAGATATAATGTTTAACTTTAGTTATATGAAATCATTTAATTTGACAGTGGTAGTAACATCAACAAGAGTTGGAGCATTGATGACGACGACTAGGGTTTTCCCTAGTCGCCTCTCTACTCACATCAAGGATTCAGGTAGCCTGGCCACTTCCCTATCCATATTCAATATTCATAGTATCCTTTTCTTATATTCATTGCTTTTTTCGTAGGTTGTAGTAAGTTCTAAGTTTGTTCAAAGTATTCTTGAATGGTTTGCATATGGTGACTTACATTTCTTTGATGGTGGAGGATTAGTTTTGGGGTTTTTTTGATAGTAGAATTTGTGGCTCTTCTCCCCTTCATGTTCAACAGTTCTATGTGGAGGTTTGTCTTGGTGTGTGGTATTGGTTAGAAGGTGCATGGGAGTCAGGTGATCTCATACCTATGGATGTATCTCTTTAGTGGTGTTTTCCTTTGCCATTCGTTCTAGAGCCAACATTTTATTGGAGGATGTGAGTTTCAAGCCTATATGTTCTCCTTTTGGGGATCTATTTCAGTGATATCTACCAATGATTTTTCTATATGCCCAATATTTTAGTGGGTTCATGCCTAAGTATGACTCTTTGGAGCCCTACATATTTGGATTATTTCTTCCCCCTTTTTCAACTTTTGTTTCAATTTAATTGCTATAAAAACTTTTGCTCGAGTCGCTCTCCTCTGCATGGTTAACGGTCTTATAATTTGGTTGGTTTAATACTATGTTTCGAGTCACTCTTCGGTGCATCGGTAAGGGTGCTCGAGTACTTGCGTATATTGTTTGGTATCAATGAAGGTAGGTTCATTTTTGCACAATCTTTTGAAATCTTCCTAGTGGCGTTGGAAGTTGGTGGCGCTTGAGGTTCTCCTTAGTCGTTTTGTGTTTTTAGGAATTGGTTTTCATTGTATGCCCTATTTTGATGTATTATGCGATATGCTGCTTATGGAAACACCACTCTCTTTTTGGTTATAATATCCATAAACACATTTTTGAATGTAATTTCAACATTTATTCTTGAAATAAAGGAAATTACTAATTTTTTCATGGAAAAAAATGAAATCATTTAATTTGGATTGTGAGTGTAATTTTTTTTAATCATTTAATGTCATGATATAATGCTTAACCCTCTTTTGAGGTGAATCCTTTCTTGTGCAGGGATACACAATATGTTTATTTTTATTTTCAACAATAACCGGGTAAATTGTATTATAAAATGGCTACAATAAATGTTACAACATAAATTGCATTGTAGTAAAGTTCTAGTAAACAGGGAGAAAATACATAGTCTATAAAAAAACTTGTCACAAGCCCAAAACAAAGAATGGCCTTATCTGGATGAATAATAACCGAATGCTTCTTTATACTATATATTCTATAGTAAATGCCTAAAAATTTTAAAGTCCTAGAAAACATTTAAAGAAGCCTTGAGCAAAGCAACTAACAACATCTTCCAAACCTGTACTAGCTACTTCACCTACCTGGCTCATAGGTTCCATTTCTTCATTAAAATGATGCACATATTCTTCCTTGTTTATCTATGCTTTGGGTGTATTCACTAAGGTTCTCGGGTTTGATGCCATTACCCAATCACCTCTACGAATATTGGGATTTAAATAATGAAGAAGGTTGCATTCAACTTCTACCACTACCAAATATTTCCTTGATGCTACCAAAGCTCCTTTGATTTATGTTGCTTGTGTTGCAATTTGATGGTCAATTTCATGAATTTTGGTAGCAAGGTTGAAGAGAGAGGCCCAATTCTAATGGATGTGTTCTTCATAGCTTCACATTGCTTTGGGAATTTCCTACAAGTCTCTTGTATCCATTTGATGACTTGTGAATAAACTGCTATCTTTGGAGAAATTCCATGCCCTATCTACATAACCCACCAAATTTCTCGCCTCCAGAGAACCTTGCAAACTCCTATGTGTGGATATAACTCAATAAACAATGCTTCACAAACCAATTCAATGTATGGATGGCCCCTAAATCCTCGAATTGAGATTACTCGAAGCTTCCATGTGCCATGAAAAAACCTGTGACAGATTAATGTTCTTCAAGGGTGGTAGGTCCTTGTCTTTTAGACGCAAACCAAGAAACAAACACAGAACAAAGAGAATAATAGCCTAGTTGAGAAGATTCACAAGTCTGCGACCTTTGTCCACATTTAATTCCATTATCACACTAAGAACATGGAAGGTAAGGAACATCAAACAAAAGAATGTGAAGATAGAGCTAAGAGCATGAGAACACATGGGATCGAACTCATTGCATTGAATTTAAAATGTTTAAAGGATTGGATAAGCTTATATGCCATGTGAAGGGTGACAATTATAATCGTACTTTCCACACACCAATGAATCTAAAGTATGTGTCATTGAACTTATTGTTAATTAAGGGATTGTTTGAAAGGTTGATTTGACATTAACCATAAGTTCCCCCTCTTCTTGGCTAGATCCTACCTTTTCCCACCTATCCACTTCATTATTGTGTTCTCGAAGGATATGGTAATATTGTGTATTAGAGAAGCAATCTTCCAATTGTCTACTTCGATACATGATTGAGGTGAAAATATTGTCTCCAAGCAAAGACTATTTAACCATATGGATTATAATCATCTTGGAGTCTCCCACCACATTGATCGAATGTGGACCTATGTCTATGGAAATGTTGACTCTTTGCCACAATGCATTGGCCTCATCCTTATTATTTGAAGCAATACCTAGTCCCCAAGCAAAATAGGTTTCAGTTGTCCCTCCAAGGTCAATGATAATCACCTCCCATCCACCCCATGCACTTGCCACCTCAAAGCTACAATGTGTTTATTAAACATGTTTACAAAATCGATTAAATGATTCAATAAGTGATTGTTCGATTTGATTAATAATGTAAATAAGTTTGTTTTATTAAATGATATATTTCAATTTATTCTTAAATATTTTTTACTAAAACTTTCATTAATTTTGTTAAAATTAAAATTACAATAGTTGAATCTAATAAAACAATTATTCCTTGTCTTTTATATAGTGATAATGTTTTGCATATTAAATCATTCATGTGAATCTAAATCAGATTTTATTAGTTTTACAATAATTTGTTTAATTAAATTTTCTATTAAATCATGAAAATAATTCTAAATTTTATCAAAAAATATAAAATGAGATAAAATAGACCTTCAACTAAACTAACACTGGTTGTTAACATTAATCTTACTAATATAGGGAAACATGTGCAAGTGGGTTTTTTTTCTCCCCAGGAGGTAATATTAGGATTTTTTTTTCATGGAGCCTCGGTCATACAACTAATAACTAGGCAGAGGTGTATGCTCTACTTCAAGGATTGTTACTGGCTCGACATCGAGGCTTAGACTCCATTATAATCCTGGGAGATTTGAAAGTGGTTATTAACCATATGAGGATGAAAATTTTTCCAACATATATGAAATTGGGAGCTATATTTCTGACAATCCATCATGATCTTGAATCTTTCCGCTCTCTATCTCCTTACGACATTCTCCATCATAATAATGTAATTATTGATGGTCAAGCCAATTTGGCTATCAGAGACACCATTGAAACACTCTTTATTAACGGGTAGGCCTCCTTAGATCATATCCCATGACTAACATCATGGTTCCTATCCCATTTCTAAGTGGGGGTTCCATCAGGGATCCTAAATTTATTGGTTCTCCCGTTTCTCCCTTCAACACATGACTCATTTCCACCTCCTCATTCACCTTGATTATAACATCGACGCATGGAAATCCTTTGATGCCACATCAGGTTCTATGCCAGACACTCGCAGACATCCTCTACAATACTTCTCACCTCCCTCACCTGAGCATGAATCCTATGTCCCTCTATTTCAGTCATGTGCGTGCCCCCTTCTTGTCCACACAAATCCTATCATTTCTGCTGACGTCTTTCTTTCCTCACCTCATGGATTTTGTCCTTCCATTCCCAGTATTTGTGTCACCTTAATTCTCTTTGACATCAACCATGCAAGGGAATGATGGTACCTCCTCTTTGACCCTGTTGGTTGCTCTGTGTGAGAGTATCACTAATTCAATGGATTTGATGGGTGAAACTCTTCATCCTTCATGGTTGCAACTCCTCATGCAATGGAACGAGAGTTTAAAAGGATCACATTTGGGAATTACAGAGGCATTCTTGGAATCAAGGAAGAATTTGGCATGTATACAGAGTTGGCTTGTGGTTTCATTAGAATTTGTTGGTCCATTCATAACTGTGGGAATTCACGTCATGGCCAAGAAAAGTGCAAGTAGTGCGCACTTGAGAAGAGATCCCCGAGACGATGAACACTCAGACTTGGTGAATCCGGCTCAGGTTCTTTAAATTCAAGTGAACAACTTGTCAGCACAATTTCTTACTGCCTTGGAGATTCTAGTGGAGCATAGGTAGGGCCAGCATTAGTTCCAGGATGAATGGACGACTATCCAGTCCAAAGTTTATGAGATGCACTCCAGGCCCAGTTCCCTACCACTAGCCAACACGACCACATCTATTTCGGCTGATGCCTCTTCCCCTAGTACTCAACTAATCGTTCCATACCTGAATTCGCCACTAGGGCTTGAATATGTCGAGTTAGATAGGAAAGATCCTCTAGCATAATAATTTCTTGATGTTATGTTTTTGTATTTTGATATTAGGGGTGTTCTACAAAAATTTTCATAGGGGACATTTTGGAATTATGTATGAATTGAAGCCAATCTATGGTTTTGATGAAAATTTAGTTATTTTCCAATCTATTTTTATATTTGAAAAGGATGTTTTTTGGACATGTAAGTTCTTCTTTTGCGAGACTTATTACATAGTTTTTAAATTTTTTTTTCCCTGTTTTCTTAAAAAAAAACATTAATCTTACTAATAATGAGGACACCTTGAGAATATCAGAACTTGATGTGGAGCCGAGTGTTAATGCAGTAGCATCAGATAGGTACTTCCACATTGGCTTGTGTATAGCATGTGGAAGACGTCCATAGCTTTCTAACTATGAGACTTTACTTTTCTTAAAGTAATTATTAAAGTAAAGTGATTTTATTAGTGAGTTGAGTTTTATTTAAGTAAATGCTCTAATTAGCATTAGTGAATTAAATAAAAGTCACTAATCTCAAGTGAGGTGAGAAGTAATCTCAACCATCAATCACTTTGGAGATTAGGGTTAGGTCATAACTCAATATTATAAAAGCAAGGCTAGGGTAAAGGAGAAGACACTTTACACATAGGTAACAAAGAAGGAATTTTGATAGTGTGGAGTCATTCGAGAGTGTAGAAGCAAAGGACTTTTGGTTACACATTATATGAGTGAGTGAGATATCATAAATTGGGTGAAGAGTACTTCATCAAAGTGTGGATGCAAAGAGGGTTGGATCAAGAAGGACTATGATTTAAGATTTTGGATAGGTGGAGAAGGACATCCATCTAGAGATAATACAAGTTAAGGTGAAGAGAGAGCAGAGGCAACTGTAAGTGGGTTTCAATTGATTGAAGCCAGAGGAAACAATAACGTCGTACGAAGTTTGTCATATAATATTTCTGAGTGTGTACGCAGGCGCTGGTGGAGACAAGTGCGTATACACAGGTTACATAATGAAAGGTGTGTACACCATGAAAAACATGTTGATTCAAGGCCATACAACAGTATGAAATTTGCCAAGTTTATTTTTAGTTGTATTTCTCTGAGTGGGTCATTATCAATGTGTTAATACCCAAAAATATTTGTGTCTTGTGTGTGAGATTTTGGTTTCCTTATTTATGCTTCCGTTGTAAGGTTTGGTTGATTACTCAACTATGCTTTCATTCAATAAGTGATTTTTTTGGAATTAATTGTCTGTGCTGGGTTAAGGGGAATTTCAACATGGTATCAAAGTCGTTGCTACGAGAGGGAGGCAATCTCAAGTTGCACAATGACAAATCTATTTGATCAAGAGTGTCGCGGTGGGTGTTTGGAGGACTAAGCATAGATCCACT
Organism: Picea engelmannii; assembly: GCA_009831015.1. Classification (NCBI taxonomy): domain Eukaryota; kingdom Viridiplantae; phylum Streptophyta; class Pinopsida; order Pinales; family Pinaceae; genus Picea; species Picea engelmannii. The sequence goes on from ML780585.1 coordinate 647,245, forward strand.
ATCTTTTGTAGTAGATCTATCAATATCCAAGGAGATATTATCATATCTATAACCAACAGGAAGAAATCAAAGGACATATCTCAAAGAAACAAAAGTATTGAGGAAAACTAGGGTTTTGCAGTTTTACGGAGTGGTATGCGGGGTGCAATAAACACATGTGCCTACATATGTGGGTTTCATTAAGGGAGGTCATGTACATACATGGGTTCAAGTGGTGACATGCATGTATAGGAATGTAAAGGTTAGTACATGGGAAATTTCAACAGAGGGTTATCTGATAAGATCTTGGAGATGGAAACTGGATTGCGATTTGAGGATAAGTTGGATTTGGTTTCCAACTACAATCCTTGGAAGGAGAGAATCATGTTGGTGTTGATGGAGAACATGATCTCGAAATTTACTAATACTCAGATCACTCCTCCAACTAATGCGACAGAACTGGTCATCCATACTTAGAAGGATGAACTAGTCATCTAGATGGAGTGAAGAATAATTTGATCCCTCATTTATTGGAAAAGACAACTGTGAGGGACATGTGGGAGGATCTAAAGAGTTTATTTCAGATAAAGAATGAGAATCACAAAATGGTGCTGAGAGATAAGCTAAGAGACATAGAGATGACATGATCAAACACAATAACAACTTATCTCACCTAGATCCGATAGGTTCGAGATGAACTAGCTGTAGTTGGGGAGACAATGAATGATTCAAAATTGGTGAGGATGACATTAAAAGGATTCACAAAGCAATGGACACCGTTCATCAAAGGGAATGTAGCATGGGATAACCTCCTTGGTTGGTCAAGGTTGTGGGATGACTTCATTTAAGAGGAACTTTGAGATCAAGAACTGAATGGAGGCTGATGCAAGAATGATGATGAGAACCTTGCTCTTTCTATCTAGGCAAAGAAGGAAAATTTAAGAAGATTTCAAGTGGAGAGTCTACCTCTCAAGACGAAAAGAAGAAGGACATGAGAAAAGTCAAGTGCTTTGCATGTCATGAGTTTGGGCATTATGCATGGCAATGTCTGAACAAGAAGAAGGGAAGGAACGAAACACAACTAGAGGTAGTTGTGTCGACAAAGACTGAAATGGATGAGTTTGCCAAGAAGTTTGAACATACATAGTTCTTACTTGTTTCCAAAACTTCCTTGGGCACCATATTAGATAGCGCATGGCTAATACATAGTGGATACACATGTAATATGAAAGGAGCACAAGAGTTGTTTGAGAGATTCATAGATTCTAACTTAGTTGTGCATGTGGAACTTGGTATGGGGACCAAGCATGCAATAAAGGGATCTAGAAAAATTCCATTATGGATGGATTCAAGAGGTGTATTGAGAGTGACAAATGTGCTATGGGTGCTATAACTGAGGAAGAGTGTGCTCTTAATAACATTCTAGGATGGACTGGCATTGATTAAGCCCAAAGGATCTAGCTTAGACAGAAAAATTGTTCTCGAAGTTAGAGAGAAAAACCTATATAGGCTCAAGGGACAACCTATACAATCTATGTCAAGTGACAAATGATAGAGAACAACGAGTAGGTAGCTTCAAAGGTTGAGCAACTCAGAGGGAGTCAATCTTTAGGCTCAGGTGGGAAGGATCAACCTTCCAAATATGTGAAGGAGGTGTCATGGTACGAGATGACCATGAAGGATGATTAGGAGCATGAGGATTATAGGAGCATGATCAGAGGGAAGTCTTGAAAGAAGGGTCTCAACGAGATGGCATGGATAGCTTTCTGTTTAGAGGGAGCAACTAATCAAGTGGATTGGACAAAAACCATGGTAGTAGATTTGGTAGTGAAGACAAAGCCACAATAAGGTGGAAGAAGTACCTTCCTCGATAAGAGGGGGTGTTGATGCATGTAGCATCAGATAGGTACTTCTACATTGGCTTGTGTCTAGCATGTAGAAGTCATCCATAGCCTTCTAACTATGAGTCTTTAATTTAATTAAAATAATTATTAAAGTAAAGTATTTTTATTAGTGAGTTGATTTTATTTAAGGAAATGCTTTAATTAGCATTAGTGAATTAAATAATAGTTGTTGATCTCAAGTGAGGTGAGGAGTAATCTCAACCATCAATCTTAAGTCAGGTCATAACTCAATCTTATAAAATAAAATCTAGGGTAAAAGAGAATATACTTTTAGAAAGAGATAGCAAAGAAGTACTTTTGCTAGTGTGGAGTCATTCAAGAGTGTAGAAGAAAAGAAGGACTTTTACTTAAACATTGTTTGAGTGAGTCAGATCTCATAAATTGGGTGAAAAGTATTTCATCCAAGTGTTGATACAGAGAGGGTTGGATCAGGAAGGACCATGATTCAAGATCTCAGATAGGTGGAGAAGGAATTTCATCTAGAGATCACACAGGTCAAGGAGAAGAGAGATTAGAGGTAGCCACAAGTGGGTTTCAGTTAATTGAAGCTAGAAGAAAGGGTAGAACCATATGGAGTTTTCCCCTGAAGACCAAGTCAAGAGCTTAAGGTACTTTCTATGACTGGTGCATTTGGGTGATTTTCTTGGAGTTTAGTGGTTCCATTTTTGTTTTGTGGCTATGGCTGGCCACAATCAATACAGATCTAAAGGTCGATTTACTTCTAGAGGCCACTTTCTTGGTCATTGTGATGGGAAAGGGTTTTCTAGGAGAAATCGATCAAGAGAACATTTGTCTTTGCAACATGTGCCGCATGATTTCCATGATTTGGAAGTATCTCACAACATTGCAGTGTCTCTTAATGAAATTTTTTCTATTGTTGTGGTTCCACCAGTTAGCAATGCAACAGAATGGTCCCCACTACCTCATGTCAACCCAATGGGTTTATCTAATTCTCAATCCGACCCCGATGAGAGTGTAGGCAATGAATTCGAAGCCCAAAATGATGCTTCTGCCTTGGTTACTATTTCTTTATATTTACAACCAAAAGTTCAAATCATTAATGCTGAGCTAGACTCTATTAGAATTAATGGGAAGTTGCTGATAGAACTTGGTGAGGTGCCTCCTCCGACTCAGCCTGCTTGTTCAACCCCTGTCTTTGAAACGACTAATATTCCCACCACTTAGACCAATGTGGATCTTGGTGAAGGGGATTTCAATTTTTTTTAGCCAATAACAAGGAGTATGCAGAGGCATGCCAAAATTTAGAGCATCATGGGGTGATATTTTATTTACTTCGCTGCATGTTGGATGAGGTAGCATTCAATAAATGATGTTTGTTGAACTGGGAGGAGAAAGGAGTTTCTTTGAATTTTTACTGGAGTTTGGGGTATAAATAAGTTTGTCTCATGTTCAACACCGAATCAACATATCAATAAGTTCTACAATACGATACATGGAATATTGTAGGTTCTGTAGCTTATGTGTAATCATGGAGAGCTGGTTTTAACTTAGAGGATTGTGGTCAAGCAAAATACCCATTGTGGATCGAGTTTCATGTGTTGCCTACTGATCTGAGGAATTTTGTAGATTTGTTTTGTAATTGGTTTGGTAAGGATTTTATCCCAGATGGAAAACATAGCTCTTTTTGACCTAACCCAAGAGTTTGTGTGGAGGTTGATCTAAAGTAGAAATTGTCGCCATTTATTTCTATGATGACTATGGATGGAGTCCAATTGCAAAAAGTTTGTTATCTAAATTTTCCAAATGCTTGATTTGTATCCATGTTCAAGTGATGTACGTGCTTCTGCATTGGTGGCCCCATTTGGCCAACCAAGTTCCTTAGTTGGTTTAGCCTAGGTTTCTAAGGAGGGCACCTCTAAGGCCCATGTGGGAGGGCTCATCTGTCCATCACAAATTGTATCTAGTAGAAGGACTAGGGGAGTAGTCGTTCAAGAGACTTTAAGGTGATAATGGCATGATAGAAATTAGTTTCCAACAACTCTGGAGTTCCTTTAGTTCCTCTAGTTAAACCTCCGAATCAAACCATGCATAGAAATTCAACTATTGATAGTGCTTCTATTCAAAATATGGAGGTGGATGAGGGATGGAAAGTTAAATCTAATAAGTGTAAGGGGACTTCATCCCCTATATCTTTGGATAGGCCTACTTGTATTGTGAACCCATCCTTGCTGGTAAAGTCTTTTAAGTAAGTAGTGACCCACTCTCTTGAGAGGGGAGCACCTTCCTTGGAGATGTCTAATAAGTTCAACTCTTTGACTAATCCATGATTCTTTGAATGAAGCTCTCTCTTTTTTCTTGGAATGTCAGAGGGATGACAATCCAAGGTAGGAAGCAGGTTGTTTGAGGGGTTCTTCAAAAGGTCAAGCTATAAATAGTCTTTTTGTAGGAGGTGAAGTCTTCAGGATTTGAGCTTTGCAATCACATGAGTTATGTTTGGAATGGCCCACTTTGGGCCACAAATCATGTTTATGGAAGATGTGTGGTGGTGTTAGCTATTTCCTTGTATCTACAGAGTTTTGTTACAACTTTAGGGAGTGACCTGAGCAATTGTTGCATGTGGAAAACTATGCTATTTTCAGAGAGATTATTGTTTTCTTTTGTATATATGTATGCTCTAAACCTTAGCCCTGTACATACCCATCTATGGACATGGATGGAGACCCCTCTTCCAAATTATGAGTGGAAAATTGGTAGATATTTAAACATGGTTGAATGAGATGGTGATATTGGAGGAGGGGTTTGTTTTGTGATCAATGGTTCAAAGAAGTAGGCTTGGTCTAAGTGTAAAGTTTCTTTTCAATTGTTTGATTATGGTGGATGGTTTACCTAGTCCAACTTTAGACATGGCTATTTTAGGGAGCACGCTAGGTTGGATCAGAGCTACAGGACAAAAGATGATATCTCCTTTTATGGGAATATGCATCTAGTTGATGTGCTAATTGCAGCTACAGGTTTAGTTCACTTAGCCATTATGACTTCTATTTCGGTAGGTCATGTGGTGGACTCGAAACCTTCATCTTTGTTCAAGCTTAATGTCTCCCATTTGGAGTTTTCATATTTCAAGGATTTGATGCATAGTGTGTGGAATCTTGTTCCTCATCCTAGGGGGGACAAAGATTGGGTTTTATGGTGGGAGATGACCATTCGTCGTACTGTGAAGTTTATGAGGGGACGGGGTCACATCACTGCACATAAGCACAAGAGAGAGATTTAGGAGGCTCAAAAATAATTAGAGGAGGTGATTATTATCTTAGAGGAGGCCCTTCATAACATCACCCTCCAAGAGGATGCAACTCAATTTGAGATGGTGCTCTGCAAGGAGGAGGAGTATATTTATAGAGGGGCCCGAGTCAGAGCTTGACTTAAGTGGATCTAGGAGAGAAATGAGGGATATAAGTTCTTTTTTGACATATTGAAGAGGAAAGTTGTGCCTAACAAGGTTATTGGTATACAAAGAGAAGATGAGTCTCTTGAGGAGAACCCAATAGAGATTTGAGGTATGCTTGGTGATCACGTTCAAAATATCTTCTCTAATTACCACTTGTCAGAGTCAGGTGTGGCTGATAGAGATGCTTACTTCAAAGTGGTGTTGTGCAAAGTCTTGATTAGAGATCGAGATAGAATGCAAAGATATTTTACGAAGGATGAATTTTTTGTTTCACTCTCTTCGATGCAAAATGGGAAGTCCCCAGGTATTGATGGTCTTCCTTGTGACTTTTACAAGAAGATGTGAGACATGGCAGGGGATGATTTTTTCAATCTTCCACGTGAGGTATTTTCCAGATGGTGTCTTTTATAATCACTCAATAAAGGACTGATCAAGCTTATTCCAAAGACTAAAGGAAAAGATTCTATTGGTTGGTGGTGACTGATAAATTTATTGAGTGTTTCTTATAAAGTTATGGCCAAGGATTTAGCCAGGAGAATTTGAGATGTGGTTCGGTAAATTTTTCATCAAGAGCATATAGGCTTTGTACAGGGATGATTTATTTTGGATACAATCTTGTCAACTTGGGAGGATAGGAAGTCTGGTCATCAAGTACTCTTCAAGAAAATTTATTTTGACAAAGCATATGGACATCTCCATAGGTCTATCAGGAAAGGGTTCCCTTTGGCCCATTATCTCTATGTTTTAACAAATGATGCTCTTGGATATTTATTGGAGGAAACTTGTGTTCATGGTCTGAGTATAGGTATTTCTCTCCCCGGGGGGGAGATGATTAAACATCATTTTGTGGATGAATTTTGTTTGTTAGTCTTTGCTGATGAGGAGTTCATATTAGGTGTGAGGGATTGTATTTTAGTGTTTTGTGAGGCTTTAGGGGCAATTGTTAGTGATAACAAGATAAAATATCGTTTAGTTGGTATTGATGATCATCCCATGTGGTTTAAAACTGCTTGTAGGTTTGTCTAACCAAGGGTTATTGTGCGATATCTTGTTATACCATTTGGGGTAGACATTTTTCCAGTTGCAATGTTGGATTGGTGCTTGGAAATATTGAAACGTAAGTCACTTTTTTTGTAATGCAAGGATATTCCCTTTTATACTAAGTTGAAGGTGGTGAGAAATATTCTTCAGGCCTCCCACATTTACTATGTGTCTTGTTGGCTTCCAATCAAGGTGCAGTTTTATTGATTGGAATAGATTTTTCACTCGTACCCATGGGTCAAGTATGATGGGGCTCGTGGTATTCCCATGCTACCTTGGGCAGTCTTCATCATGCCCAAGGATGACAAGGGCCTTTGCTTGATTGAAGTAGTGACCCAAGGAAACATTTTGGTTGCTAAATGGGTTGTTAGGTGTTTGGAGGACTCATCTCCTTGGAAGGTTTTGATACGACATAAATTAATTTCAGCCCAACATGTTGGCTAAGTAAAGGGTCAATTTGATTGATGTGATATCATCTCTACTCCTCTTAATTTCCAAATTCCAAGGTCCTTCATCTTCAAGAGTATTTGGACAACTTGGAGGAGGGTAGCAGGCTTGGTTCATTGGAAGTGGTAAGGAAATAGATCAGGTTGAGATCTATCTAGGAGGCCAATTTGGAGTTGGAAGCAGGAGGGTACTTGCAAATATGACCTCCCTCTTTTTCAGGAAAGGAGGCTTAGTAGAAATAATATGTTCTTCTAGAGATATCTTTGGGATTCCAATGCTCCTCCTTGGAAGACTTAACATTCAATGGCTAGGGAGTTTGCATTGTCTTTGGAAAATTGACTTATATGGATGGAGATTATTGGGATCATACCTCGGGAGGAGAATTTTAGGATGAATACTGATATGACTGGGCTCTTTTGGTGAGATTGGGAGTGGATTTTTGGAAATCCCTTGTACCAATATTATTCTCGCAAGCTCTACTTCATTTTGCATCAACAACATGAATTAGGTCCCATTCTCAATGCCGAGTGGATTTCTTCGGATGCAGAGAGCCAGTGCATTTGGAGGTTGCATGGTGTATAGTCTATTCAAGCTTCCTATAAGCTCTAGGTTTTTTCTTGGTTAGTGATCTACCAAGGAATCCCTTCTAAATCCCAACTTTACAAAAGTGGTATTTCTGATGGCCTTTGCCCCTCTTACTTGAAGTATGAAGAAGTGAAGCATATTTTATGGGAATGCACCTTTGTGAGATATTTTTGGGATTAGGTTCAATCTCATATGGAAAACAT
>ML780585.1:673371-691755 GCA_009831015.1 Picea engelmannii
TATTTTGTTATTGGATTAAATCCCCATTGTGGATTAATCATGTCATTATTATTATTATTGTTATTGGATTAATCCCCAATGAGGATTAATCATGTCGGTAATTGTATAAGGACCAAATCCCCTTTTGCGGATTGGTCATCAGACAATTACAAAGTGCAGAATAAGAAGTCGGCCCCAACGGTTATAATGGAAGGCCCAGAATTAATTAAAGGTGGGTTTACCCACCCAGAGTAAGAGGTTGGCCCTGCCAGATGGTGACTCTTCACACGTGCTAGATTGATATAAATAAGAGTCTAGCGCCTCACTTCTTAGACACACTTCACTTTCTCATTATCTTATGAGGCAAGATGCAATTGGAAGTTGGAGAGATGAGAAGAAGGGTGGCGCATCTCTTGGGGAGGACTTTTTGTATTGGTTTGAGTTATCTCTTGAACATTGTATANGCTATTTATGATAAGGAAGTTTTTGCTGGGTTTTCTTCCCCTAGAGGGTTTCCCAGGATAAATGCCGTGTCTCTTGTGAATGTGTATTTCTCAGTGATCTTGTTCTTATTATGCTCTTATCTAATGAAATGCAAAGAACTATGATAATGGCATAAACCTTAACATGAAGTTGACTTCGCAGAGTTGCAGTTGTGGCTTAAAGACACTTTCTTAGATCAAAGCGATGAAATCGGGCTTTGGGAGTCCAATCTTCCTTTATATCTTTTTCCCCAGGTCCATCATTTCCCTGAATTTGCCCTCAAATTCTAGGCTCATTACCTTCCCGACTAGAGAGCCATAGTCTCGTCATCAGGAGAAACTCTGTTCTTCATCACGCCAGAGGCCATTGATCAGATGATGCAGATACCCAGAAATGAATCTACCTCCCCTTTCAATCTCAAAATCATAACAGAGTTATACCATAAATTATCTTTTCCTCAAAGAGCCCAGATATTTGAATTTTTTCTCCCACAGGATGCTCAGTTCCCCAAATCAAATCCCCCCTATCCTTCCTCCCTGTTCTCATAAAAGGGCAACCAAGTCATGTCATCACTCTGTTGTCTGCTTGGTTATTTTTTAGACGCATGGGTAGATGAGCCTATATTGGGTTTTATGTCCATTTTCTCTACCGAGGAAAAATCCACCACTCAGTTCGACTACAACACTTTCCTGGCGGAGAACATTCATGAGCAGTTTTCATAGTTCGCCACAGAGGGAATGTTCCGGTACTCATCCATCTTGGCTTACATGTTTGTCTTTTTTCATGTGGATAGGTTCTCTTTCTCAATGCAGAGGATGGACAAGGAAGGGAAATGTCAAGCAGTCACATTATGGATGTCGCTGCTCAGAAGAAACTCCATTGAGTTCACTTTTAAACAATTCATTGAATTGTTTTATCATCCAGTTGTAGGCATTCTTAGTGGAAGACCTGAACCGAGAATAAATGAAGAAATTCAAAGAGTTATACACCTTTCAGATCTGGCAAAGACTGGAGATTGGTTTCTATACCAGAATCACATGAAAATTAGAGTGTATGGGTGCGAACTAGATCCATACAAGTTGCCTAAGTATGTTCCTATTCGAATATTCACACTGGAATATATTCGTTAGATGATAAACTCAGATGGCATCCATTTTGTGTCCCTGTAGAAAAAACAACAGATGAGGATCAAAGGACAAATAGGCCCATTTATCTGCAACAGTCGAGCTGCTGGGGAAGAGGCATACAAATTGTTGAAGGAGATGAAATTCAACACTAGTTTTATTTGGAGATATGACCCTAGTGGGATCATTGCAGAGATGAGGTCCAAGAACAAAAGTTCACCCTATGCCCACACCCTCAAGCCAAAAATCAAAAAATATGTGAACTAGACAGAATGGAAAGTAAATACTCTGGTATTTTCAGAGCCACATGAATCTCTTTCAGTATCTATCTCACCAACTGCTACTCCTTAGATACCCTAGGAAAAAATGCCAAGAAAGTATGATTCACCTTCAATCACTGAGGTATCAACAGAAGAATTCCGAGTATACAACAAGAAACCCAAAACTGCTCCTGCTACTCACATGTCTGGTGAGGAAGAGCCCTACTCTGCCACAGTGATTGAGAGAAGACAACAGGTGGTGTCAACTTCTTCTTCGAAGAAACATACACAAATAGCTGTGACCACCCAAACTCCACAAGGATCTGCACCTGTAAGCATCTTTGAGAAATATGATATGATTAAAAAGAAGAACTAGATGTTGACTAATAGAACTTACTCCTAGTTCTAGAAGAAAACTTCCACAACACAACACAAACTATTGTCATCCTTTGATATAGAGAAAGGAAGAATGGATCTGGCATTCCTGCAAGCATAGGTGCCTCACCCCAAAGAGATCACTGACTACAAGAGGTCAACTATATTTTTTGACACTAAACAAGTCCATCCAGCTGACCAAATGGATTTTCATAGAGAGACTGGAGTAATGGTTTTCTCCACATTAGCACATGCTTCCTCTACCACATCCAAGTTACAGGTGTCTTTAAGCAATGTTCAGACCCAATTGAAGTTGGAGAAGATATCCTCTTTTGCAAAGGATAATAAAATAAAATCCTTAGAGGAGTTGGTGCTTAAGATTGGGTATGATCCATCGAATGTTAAAGCAACAGAGGAAATGTTGAAGAAAAAGAATGCTGGAATTGCATCTTTGAGAAAACAATTGAAATTGCCACCAACAGAGGATTCACAAGGTAAAGAGGTAGCTGAAGTCGAAAATGAGAAAGAAGAATTGTTGAAGCTTATCGTGCAGCAGAACGCACAACTCAGAGAAATGGAGATAGAGTTGGAAAGATTATTGAAAGAAAAGGAACAAATGACACCAATGGAAGTCATCCCATTGAGTGCAGTTCCCATTGCAGAAGTAAGTACAACAACAGTTCCAACAACCACTACAACAAAAATTCCATCAACAACCCCATTGATAGCACCGAAAAAAACTGTGGAGCTAGCAAAGTCCATGGAGGAAATGAATTTTCAAGAGATAAAGATTAATAGGTTGAAAAGGGAGGTTGAAAATCTTCAGGAACTCAAATCCTCTTTCCAAACAAGATATAATGTTGAGAGACAGGCAACATAGAAGCTTAAGAAGGAAATACAATAGCTCCAGAAACAAACAGTGGGAGGAAAGACATTAGCAGAGGCTAAGGAAAACATATGGACAGATATTGCAAAATCCATAAATGAAATTTGGCCTATGGTGCAAATCATGTTCGAGAAACATGATCTGGTGTTAAAGAGTAGATAAGCCATTGACAGGATAAGAACAGAGCTGGGTGAGATGCCCCTAGCAACCAATGAGATCATACAGTTTCTGAACTCCAAAACCAAAGAAGAGCTGGAAGAATTGAAAGTCGAAGACAGAACATAGACTATCCTTGAGGTAAAAAGAGTATTGACTAAAAGAGGATTGATGTTACAGTTGGAGGAAAAGGATCAAAACATGGACATTGGAGTTCAAAGATTTTTTAGCAAGATTGAAGCCTTACAGAAAAAAGGTCTTCCTGATCTACGTGTCCTAAATGATAAACTAATGACTCTATTCAATTACAAGCAAAGGATCACAACCGTGGCCAAAGACAGTTCCAAGTTTTCAAGGATACAGGTCAACATCACGGGAAAAGAATTCTTGGAGACTCTGCAGCATGACCTCAGCACTCAACACGAGATCAAGTATGTCTTCATCATCAAGTCAACTTTTGCTAAATACACCGAGATGGATGAAGTTTACAGCCGGTTATTGAAAATTACCATCCCAAGCGCACAGAGATGGGATGAGCTGTGCGATTTGATTGAGTAAAGGCAAAGCATCATCCACCTCAATGTCCAGCTCAGTTTACAACACGGTTGAGGTCATACGAATGACTCAACAACGGTCTTCCCCGAAATCAACATGAGTTATTCAACAAATCATCATCAATTACTACATTTCCGCATTTTGTTAGATTAGTTAGTTAGACTCAGACTCTTTCATGTCTTGATCATTAAGGACAGGGTCGTTGTAACGTTTATTATAAATATTTCTCACTTAGAAGTAGGAAGGGTTGTTGATCTTTACGCCCGAGCAAGCTCTAGTTGCTGTAATTTTTATCAAGAAGTTATTCCAGTAATACAAAGAGAGTTTTCACAGGATTCCTCCGTGTCCATTGTTGGTGAAGTTCCCTCTGTTTGCATACAAGTTTTTTCTTTCTCAGTTATCATATTGTCTTTCAAAAATCTAATCTTTAAAAGAAGTTAAAGTTGCAGATTTACCATTGTGTACTCTGTTCTTAATCTTTTACAAATTTAAATGTTTTTCCTCTGATGTTATAACAAAGAAATTCTTAAATGATTTTTTGTTTTAACAGATATCTCACCTTTTCAGCAATACACCATTTTTATTTCTAAAGAATCCAGCATTAGCACTATCTTTCCCTGTGAAACGAATCTTGTAAAGTTGTCTTTAACTTCTATCTTTTAAAAACAGACCCCATAGCCCAATGGAAGCGTAATTGATATTCGAACACTTCATTCAAAAACAATACAAACAACTCGGTTATATTCTTTCTAACTACCCTAAAATCTTTAAAAACTCAAACAGATCTATAACTCACAGAGAGATCTCTCTCTGAAACTAGCAGGGCTAGCTTCCAGTTTCAAAGTGGTTGGTTAAGGTTACCTCTGATAATTTTCTTCTTACCTCATAACAACCTTTGGGAATTTACAGAGTTATAACATGAACAAAACATGTAAATATCACTCTTTGTTGTGATCACCCTCATTATATTTCTTGCTTGGCATGATAACATTGTTCTTCTCAAAATGATGTTTTGATATTAGATCATGTCTTAGTACAAACCACCAATCCCTATACAACAAATCCAACTAAAACAACCTTGTTTGTAATGTTTTAGGAAAACACAAGGCTCCTTCTTTTCATCCCACATATTTTTGTAATTGACACATATTGTCCCACTATTACAATCTTGATTTACATTACTTTGATCAAAGGTATCCTTTTTTTTCCAAGGAAACCCTCACATAAAACCCTCTTAGTACTTCCCCATGATCCATGGATGGTAAATGGGGTAAATTTTCAGCCCTAATTACAGGGCCTAACTCGGTGGGGACATCGAGTGAGGCCCTACAATATCCACAATATAGTTGGTCAAGGACTTGACCACGAGACCTCTTGCATTATAACCACAACACTCATCCACTCGAGCTAACCCACCAGGCTACCGATTGAAGGTATCCTACCACTTGCACATAAAAATAATACATTGGAAAGATGATAAATCCACCCACATGATCTCTTGTATCATTTTGGCATAAAATAACTTCCCCTCTATTAGGTTATGATCATAGTGGAAAGAATTATATTGGTCAAATTCGACCTCCACACCACAATTAAGTGTGACATGTCCATCATCAACATCCTTGGTGCAAAAATAATATCCATATGTGCACATAGATGGGAACAAATTCTCTTGTAAAAATGTGAACAAAGGATAGTGTCACGTGTCTGATAACCCAAGTATTAATAAAAATAATAATACATGTTGTATTTCAAATGTGCATTATAAATTGAATAATGTACTCATAGTGATCATTATAGATTTACTGCATCTGATCCCTATGCTTAATTGTTGAGATACATTATTGACATATTTTCTTTTAAGTGATTGGGATAAGGCACACTCTCACCATTCAATAATTTTAATTCTTCCCTATCACCGTGTCATTTCCTTCTCTTCTCTTCATATAACGTGACCCATGGTTGCGCTACCTTCACATTATAAATAACAAATTTATTGATTACATGAATTTTTGAATTCACTAATGTATTCATCAAATCAAAATGATTAGTATGAGATCAAATATATATTATCAAGTTTAGTGTAAATAATGACTTTGTAGAAATTTGAAAAAAGTCTTTTGTTTGTTTGTTTGGAGTAGATCCCCTTCCCTTTTATACTCACCCCATTGGTTGTCCCATACCACTCTACTTCATGTGTCATTGATTTGTTTGATGTAGTCACTAACATAATAGGACTCTTATATTATGTACCCCTCCACCAAAGATACCTTCGGTTTTTCCCTTTGTCAAACAAACCCCTTCACTTTTTTCATGTACCTCTTCGAGAAGAAATTCCAATGATACCATACCATTCCAACTAATTCAACCTCATCAACTATGTGAATTAGAATATGAACATGCAAGTCCATGAAATTCATGGTCGTTTCCTTCTGAAACATACATACAATCTCAACTATCTTTTGACGCCACCCTGGAATGCTAGCCATGTGAATACCCTTTAATGTAATACAACATACAAATGTAGATAGTTTATATATGGCACGTAGCAGTTCCTATGGGAAGTCATGGTTCACATAACCATGCACGAGAAAAGGATAATGACACTGCAAAATAAAAATGTACAAAATTAATTGGCATAAAATTATGAGTGCATAACATATTATAATGTACACTATAGAAAAATAAGCTTCTAATTGACATACACAACCTTGGAAGGTTTACATAGTCATGTGATTTCAACTCCATTGAATGTTCTTCTACATTGAAGTAACATCACATAGTTGACATATATAAAGAAGGGACTTCACAACCAACATGACATTCGCTAGAGAAAGATAATTTTTCTTCAAAATCGATGGGACATCACCTTCTTTGAAGGACTAAGAGGAACACACCTCTCCTCTACTTTATTTTCTTGGCCAATGTTTATTAGGAGAGAAGTAAGATCTCTCCTAACACTCAACGTGTCACTTTTTATTATTATTATATGTGCCTCCACAAAGAAGATGAAACATTTTCTAATATATGCATGAGATCTTGTATGTGGGAAATCTCAAGATAATCCCAACATGGTAGCTCAAAAAATACATACTCCCTTTTGATACAAATTGGAATTTTCTCAACATAGGTCTCAAAAATTTAGTATTATCAAACACAGGTTCCCCATTTGAATTGAATAATTCTACAGGTTCCTTCTCCTTCTCCATGTCATATGCCCTAAGCCAGTTTATCAATGTCAATATTTTAGTTATTCAAGTTCTCTATGGTTTATCATTGAAATAAAATGCTACTATTCTATAAGGTGGGTCTTCTAGGAGGAATACCCTTGAGTAGATGTACACCCAACTTTTGTACGTGATTGGACCACCTAGTGTTTATAAAAGGTCTATAACATTTATATCTATGATACCTTTTTGTTACAACACATGCAATGTTCTTGTATATGAAACAAATTAGTTCCAAAGAAGATAGTTGCACCGAATTAAGCGTTAATGACAAATAATGATACAGATATAAACAAATCGATCAATATGCTTACTAGAACAAACTCCTAGTCATGGATAATTGTGCGTGGTGTATGCACACATGCCACATGTCATAAAAGACCTCTATGTTATCATGGGTCTTCATACATCATAAACCTATATCCCTTTTCGTAATTGGATCAATTCATCAATCAATGGTCAGAGGTAGACAACCATTATCTTCACTTGTCTTCTACCAAGGATTATTAGAGCCAACATAACATGTTCATTCTTCACGAACAACTATGGGGGATATTGTTATTGATCACTACCACTAACCAAACATAATAGTGGGTGTCTTGGAGGGAATATGGGTTAATTCCATTCATGGCTATGCTTAATCAAAGGCTTCATACATTATCCTTGAATTTATATGGCCATGTATCCTTTGTATGCTTCATGTCTTTTAAATCTATTCAAATCTGCATAACTCCTGGATCACTTTTGTATGAGGCATGGAACCCTTGCAACATAGTTAATTCTTTGCAATGAAAGAGACTTTGATCCCTTGGGATCATAGGCATGTGCCTCACTATCTTAAAAGGAGGATCACATGTGTTAACCCCTTTTTTTTAAATTTATGGTACTTATCATGCCCACATTCTAGACATATCTCTTTGTCTACATATTCACCTCCTTTTCAACAATTGCTATGCCTATTTATAACTGTTGGGGATGACAATATCACTTGGAAGTACCTTATCTTAGAGTAGCCTAGAATAAGTTAAAAACATAAAGGTACAATGTTATCAAGCATGCATAAATTGATTTTCATTGTTGATTCTGTGAAAATATTCATTAAAATACAGGGGACTTATTGGTTAATTACATTAGTAGTGCCAAGGAACACATGTTTGACATACCATGCATTGATGTCAAGTTGTATGATAACATTGTTTTCCCTGGTTGGATATACCTTGAATCATGTCTAAAAAAATGGGTGGTGGAAGCATATTTTAGGTTTTCAAAGAAGGTATTGATGATATGATCATCATCCCCTAACTCATCTTATTGTAATGCATGTAACACCATTCTCTACATGGCATGAGTATCCCATAAGAAATCATCCATACCAACCTCTATATCATTATCTTCATTCCCAATACGTGAAGAACCAATGCCACTATAAAGGTTTTGAATTGGTGACTTGGGACATAGTGGGAATTGAATAGGTGATTGATTCAACCATGCTTGTATGCTTCCTCTTTGAGTTCTGCTTGCGTAGTGGCCTTCTCTCAATTTGATGAATTTGGAAGGAAGTGGAATGAGATGGAATCTAAAGAATTTATGATTTTATATTATTTAGTTTGTTTGCTTGCATTTGAGCCAAAACCATAATCAATGCATGTCTACATTCATAAAAGAGACTTATATAAGCATGTAATTTTCTAACTCCAAACAAACTTTTGAAATCCTTTTTTAAGTAGATGGTGTAATTTTTTTTTTCCAAGAAAAAAATTGTATTTTTATTCGAGAAGAAAGAAAAATACATTCCTCAAGGGTGGAAAACACTGAACAAAAATTTGAGGCTTCGTAAGAATTCCACTGAAGCAACGTTTTCATTGTCTCTATACCCTCAAAAAAGACAAAAAGAGACTCTGCAGAAGTTGTTCATAGACCACTAACGATGATCAAAATAGTGAAAGTTATCAAAGTATTTTAGTTTGTAACTAAGAACTAAATTAATTATATTATAATCTTCCAATTTGATACTTAAATTTCATCTAAGGCTGCTTGACTTCTAGTCAACAAAGAACCATTGGAAATTTCTTCCAAAATGAAAGTAGAAACCTCTAGATTTAAACTTTCTTTGGAGATAACGTTCGCTTCTACATTTTGCTCTTTGTAGATGTGTTTGAAATCAACCTGATGGAAAAAAGAAGCCAACATTTTTATATCACAAGCCAAATATTGAAGTGATATGTTTTTAACTTGAGAAAGGCCTTTCATCCAATTTATTATTAGCAAGAATTCAACCAATACTTGTAAAGAGGGAAACTACAACTTTAAAAGAAAACTTCAAAAGGAAAAAGAGAAACTTGAGATCCCCCTTATTATTGGTGCCTCTTCCATAATTGGATTTGAACTAAAACACATGTGAACCTAAGAGGTAGAGGGAAAAAACCAAACCCACCATTGAGTCTAGTCCTCTACACGACCCATTGAATAATTCCTAGGCTCTTGACTGATATAACTGAACCTCCTTAGGGATCCTTGGCACTTTCACATGGGAATTAGAAGTGAAGAAACAAAATGATGACGAAATTTGTGCCAAATATTGGAAGGGAGAGTAGTGTTTTTCCAGGAAGGTAATGTTGTTCCTTGCGATCCAGATGGCCCAGATTGCTAGGAAGGGGAGATATCTCCGCTTTTTAACCTCTTCTCTTTATACCACCTCTAAAAAGAAGGCTCCACTGAAGTACCCTACCATAAGGAAGAAAAACCATAGAATTCCTCTAGATCGAACCATACCTGAATCAAGTGTTGAAACTTTAGGAAGAGATGCTCATTCATTTCCTCACTGGCTCAACATAAAAGGAAGATGCCCAAACCTTCTTTCCCTCTCTTTAAAAATTGAATCCAGGTAATAAATTTTCCATTTAGGGCCATCCACATAATAATTTTTGTTTTGGAAGGTGCTACAGTTTTCCATAGCTTCTTCCACCACCACTTGGAGTCTCCCCCATTTTGATCGATATCTTCCCTATATCCCAATTTTTCTATGGAGATTCCCCCTTCACCATTGTAGGCCCAAATAATCAATCTTTATCATTAGACAATAAAATATGTGACTTATGCAATTTAGATAGAAAATAGTTTCATAGAGGGATATTTTCACCTGCTAATCTGATGTCTTTAGGGGAGAGCCATCCCTGTTTCTAGAAAGAGGTATCATTGGGTTTAACTATATGGTTCAAGGTGGATTTCACCAAGTTCTGGAGAAAAAGAACGATTGCATTTGGTAGGAAGATGCTTTGGTTGCACCTCATGATTACATCCTTTCCCACTCTAACATCAGATCCATCGGCTACCTTCTAGGCCAAATAAGATCCCAAGATAGGAAAATTCATTGACGGGGCCTTCCAATCATTTAAGGTGTTAAGAGTACTTTTGTGCTCCCTCCTTATCTAGTCTAACAAAAAATCTAGTGCTATTTACCTTTGAATTAAGATTTGTTTCCATATACTTTATTTTGAAAGGAAACTCCATAGTTTTGGCTATTAAGGCTTTCCCAAAGAGATTTAAGTCCTTTAAACCCAACCACCCATTAATCTAGGAAAGGCCATCTTCTTCCAGTTTACCCAATGATATCCCTTATAATTTGAACTTCCCTTCCATAAGAAGTTGAAACAAAATTTATTAATTCTCTCGAGGATCTCCTTTGGGATGGAAGCCAATGTGTTCCAGTAGATAGGGATTGCTTCTAGGAAAGATTTGACTAATATAAGCCTGCCTCCCATTGATAGCCATTTATTTCACCATAAGGCTATTATTTATTCAACCTTCACCAGTAACCATAACCAATCAACTTTGACATAGTTGTTTGGTTTTAAGATAAACCCTAAATACTTAAAGCCTCCATCAACATGGTGGAGCTGAAAACAAAAAAAATCCTTTGGATATATCAAGAGATCATCACTTACGTTTTCAATATATAACACAGACTTCAAGACATTCACATCCAACCCTGTGGCCTTGTTAAAGAGCCATAATATATTTACGAGGGTAGAGCCATCCCTATTGACAATCGAGAAAAAATAATGAACATTATCCACAAGAAGAAGATGAGACAAAACAAGGTTCCTTCTAATTTTTATACTTGTCAACATCCTTCTTCTTTCATCTAAAGTTTTTCGACTCAACCCCTCATCTGGTAGTAGGAAGAGATAAGAAGACAGGGTGTATCCCTACCTTAGTCCCTTAGAAGCCTTAACAAATGAAGAACCTAAGCCATTAATAAGCACTGTGAAGTTGGATGAAGAGACACATCCCATAATCCATCAAACTGGGGGCAAAAATGGATCAAGATTAATTAAAAGAAAATGGAGGTAAAGATAGGGAACTCTATCGAAGGCCTTTGAGAGATCGATTTTGAGAATTGTTGCAAGAAGGCATTCAACATTTATAGAATGGATCCCTTCTTGATCTGACCTGATAGCCTCATGTATTTATCTTCCCTCCAAGAAGCCAAATTGTTCTACTGACACATAGTTTGAGATGGATCAACCCGAGTCTTACCACGATGATCTTGGCTGTTATTTTGTACAAGCATTTACATAGTGAAATATGATGGAAGTCATCAAAAGAATGGGGGAAAAAAAACTTCAAAATGAGAGAAAGGAAAGTTTCATTGACGCTACCCGAAACCCTACCCAACTACCTTGTCTCCTTCACCACTTGAAGTAAGTCTCTGCCAAGAAGATCAAATAAGTCTAGAAAGAACTCAACCATCCAGTCGTTTGGGCCTGGAATTTTGTCCTTTCTGAGGGTACCAATAATGTCAAGGAGCTCCTCCTTAGTCATAAGTTTGTAAATATGCTCATTTAACTCCTTGTTCACCATCCCAGGGAAAAGGGACATGACCTTCAAAACTTCTACAATATTGACACCTACAAGCTCTTTGAACTAAGATTCAAAATGTCTTATGAACATAATTTCCATACCTTCAAATTCCCTTATCTTGGAGCCATCTTGAGACAAAATTTCTCAGATGGTATTTTTGATCCCTTCATGGGAAGGAAAATTGTGGAAAAACTTGGTATTATTGTCACCCAGAGATAACCAAGTTGCCTTACTTTTTAACCTTGAATCTCGTTCCCTATTTAGCAGAAGCTTAGATTTTTTTGATTTGAGATATTTAATTCTTTGCAAACTTTCCTCACTTAGAATTCCACCAACTAAGTCCTCGAACAAATGGGCCAAGTAGGTCTCTACTTCCTTTAGCTGAGTGTCTCGATTTTGAAATCTAAGGGAACCTTATTTCATAGCCTTCTCCTTTACCTTGTTTAGATAATTTACCATCTTATCACAAGCATGTAGTCCAAGAGAGGGATTATAAAAAACCCAATTTATTCTTACCAGATCTTAAAAATMATCCTCCATGAACCACCCCAATTTATTTTTGACTGGGGAAATCAACAACTAGTTGGGAGTATACTTACATGATACGTGGTCTTGTTATCCAAATGCTACCACTATAAACTTGTGCATACCAACACATTCCCTCATGTGACACASAAGGCTAGTCAAGGGTTTCGAATAAGTGATTTCACATAACAGAGTTCCTTAAMATTACAYTCCATCATTTATTGTTTTACACCCTGGGGGTTGAACCACCCCAAATTGTACTTAAAATTAGTCTCTTGTTTTTTTTGAGGGAGATCTAGTTCAAGCGAGATTAGAAAGTGACATGAAAACCTACTGTTGCACACCCACGAGTGAACCATATTAACATAATGTAGGATATCCTCATGTAAGAGAAAGTTATCCAACATTTTCACGATCTCGTTTTCACCTGCTCTGTTGTTAGTCCAAGTGGGCTTGGACTCCAATGGCTCGACATTAATCATGTGATCTTCCTCCAATCGATTAAGAAAAAAACTGACTAGATTGTCCAATTGAGATTTCTCACCCTATATCTTTGAATGGTGCATTGTAAAGTTCAAGTCCCCCCCCAAGACTAAATTTTCTGACTTGCAGACTTGAAAGTATAGGAGACGATTCCAATAAGATTTCCTTTCAACATTCATACCATAAATATTAAGGAAGGTCATTGGAATCCCCAAAATTAGGACAAAGAATTATGTACAGAGACTAGATGAAACAGAGAAAGAGTTGGTAAGGGACACTAAACAGTTCCATCCTGTAATAATATGACCTGATAAACCTTCATAATCCACTAAAATAGAACTCCAACCTATCAACAACCTTGAAAATCTCGAGACTATAGGGACTCTTCCCCGCATTGTTTCTTGGAGCAAGACAATATTTGGTTGTTATATCACAATTAACCTCTTCAGGGCCATTTTTTTGGCCTTCCCCTCTAGAATCTGCACACTCAAAGAGGAATTCCATTGGGGAATGAAGGAGGAGGCTTGGACTACTCTAAGGGAACCTACAATTGTATTTTGTCTTCCTTGGTTGATCTCTTTAACTACAGGCTCTTGAGCTAGTCTCAAGTTCAATTTTCTACCCATTGACATACCCCCAAATTATTTCATAACATATAAACCTAAGCCACATGAGCATCCTGTATCCAAGTTTGGAGGTCCTCCCCTAGGATGTATATTATATGGGGGCCCTTCACTAGAAAATATCACCAGGGAGGTCGATGAGCCTTTGAATATAATTAGGGATGGAGGGTGTTAAGGATCTGAAAGGTCATCTAGGCTCTTGAAGGATTTGGTGTCATCAATGTTTGGAGGTGAATAAGAGTCCTTCTATTGAGGATTCACCCTTATCCTCAACAAACAAACAAAATGGGACAATCCCCCCCCAAAAAATATCTATCTGTGGAATGGAGTTGAAAATTCTAGGAGAGGAAGAATTACCCAAAAAATCTTGTTTGATGATCCTATCGCGAGAGGAGTTAGGAAGTAGTTTCTCCAAAGAAGGAGAGAATGAACCTTGAGAAGTAGAGTGAGGACCCGAGCCATCCATTTATAAGCATAAACAATCCCCTTCTATTAGTTTAGTTGAGAAATATCCGACCATAATTTCCTGGGCCTCGCTACCATCACCAGAAATCACTTCCATTCAAGTTCCACTAGATTTTAAAGGACAAGTTTCATGAACAACAAAAGGAAAAGAATATTCCAAGATTGGAGCGGTGGCCTTCGAGACCTTTCTCTAGATTTTATGAGTGAAGGACTTAGGGCAATCTACCATGACATATTTGTGCTCGTGGCACCAAACACATCGAAAGGGTACGTGAAGATAGTCTAGAGGTTGATAATACTTGCTTTGCACTAAAACCAATTCAATTGACTCAAATATTCCTTTATATAGATCCAGGTGAACCAAAACCCTAGCCACAAATAACTTAGGGTTGTCAATGAAACTATCATGCACCAATATTGATGTCCCTAGATGGTTCCCAATGTCTTGAATGGCCTTTTCCAACCAAAATTCCATCAACAATGCTCTAACCCATACTAGGGACCTCTCCAAGGAATTTGAGGAAGCATCAAATAAAGGGTGACATGACTTAAGGGAGAGGGTGGAATTGTCAAAGAACCAAATTCCTTTGAGGGTTTGGAGGGCATCCTCTTTAGATCTAAAAATAAAGTTGCATCAACCTCACACCAAACTATGAAAAACCAGACTGTAACCAAGGACTCAACTCCAAGCTTAAGAAACCCAAGAACTTAAAAGATCCATGGAGACGCGATGACCCACCAAGTTTCCCACCAAAGAGGTATCGGTCAAATCTAGGATATGGTCCCACAAAACATTTTTACCAACTGCAAGTATTACCCCCCAGTTTTTCACTAAATTTATTCTATTTTTGGACTCACGGGAATCTTTTTCTTTTCTTGCACTACCCTGCAATAGATTTAGGTCGATGTTTAGTCCAATGGATCCATCACCACACTCAAAAGAATGAGGAACTAAGAGTATGAGGTCATGAAATGAGGGTTCTATAGAAAGAGACACTAACAAATCATCATAAAGGTGACCATAGTACATACTCAAATCCCTATCAATGATGAACTCTTTGCCACCAATTTTTTACCGATCATACCTTGTTGCAACAGGGAGGGTCTCCAAAGAACCTGTTATCTCCCAAAATTAATCAGTCAATTTGTTCCATTTTGTAGGTGATAGCATGGTCATTAATAGGATTCTATATAAATTTTTAGAATTTAGAAGTGTCAAAACATAGGATTTAAGATTTTATCCTAGAAATAAATTGATCCTCAAAAGGTCTTTTCAAAAATTTAAGAAAAATCCTTTCAACAACTAACATTTATTTTGAAGTTGAATTTAGCTGGTGAAAGCCTCAGGTTTCAACGGTTAAAGCATACTCCCTGCAGCAAGCGAGCCGGTAAAAGCGCTAACATGGATTTTTCTCCAATGACTCCAGAAACCCAAAAAGGACACGCCAGACATATGTCATACAATCATCATGGCAAGCTAATGGAAGCAAACAATGATGATACCATTTCATCACGTTTTAGCAGGACATCATGACAGATCGTGCTCATGTATTTCGTGCGATAACAAGAGGAGGGTTTGAGGTGACAAACTCTCAATCATCATTAGAGACAAAGGATAAAGTACCAGCCATCCGGCGACATCAAATCACCATTTCTTATTTTGAACTTGCGGTGTTCAAGATTTCTATGATGATGTTTCATATTTCAATTGACAACACAGGGTCATTTTCACCAGCGCTGGCCTTTTCCTAGGAACTAGTTCTTTAATTATCCTATTGTATTCAGTTAGTTGTTTTTGCTTTCTATATTTAGAAATCCAGATCCAGTTTTCTAGGATCTCAGACTTGCTGCAAAGGCTATAAATGCCTATCTTTTTCATATATCAGGGTTTGATTCTGGATAAAAGACTATATTATGTTGTAAACAAACTTTTACTAGGATAATACAAATCACAGTTTTCTCTCTCTATTGATGTCAGTTTCTCATTTTCCTTCTGTACTTTCTATTAAGTTGTTTTAGCTACAGAATGATGGTTATCTCATTGGTTAGCACATAACTTGATATTAAGTTGCTTATAATTGTTTATTAAACCCTACACTTTGTATTTGGTTTATAAACATTGTTTTCTCACCCATTTAAAGCTATCATCTGATCATCAATCCTTGAGAGCACTGGTTTATTTGATTTTCATTTCACTGTCTGAGTGCCATATTGTAATTGAGTTATCCCATTGATCCAAACATACATAAAAACACAAAAACACGTTTTCTTCAAAGTTACCAAGCATCTTTGACCTACAACCTCAAAGAGTTTCTTGGAACGATAACAAATTGACGTTGTTGCTGGGGAGATGAGACTGAAGCTCAACTTTCCTGGGATACGACACAGAGATGATCTTTGATGATAGACAAATATTAGACATTACATTGGTTGTAATTATCTATCTGGTGACCCCACAAGTTCATCCTGGCTCCAAAGAGGATCAGTACCAGGGAGAATCCACAAGAATCACCTGTCACACCAGTGCCCAACCTAGAACTAATTCTTAGAAGAGGAAAATCATTCCAAGGTCAGACATCAAAATCAGGCACTGAAGGTAATCCTCTCTTTGGTTCTAAGAAATCCACTACATAAAACATTGAATCTTCTTCCACTAAGATTGTCAGTGAAAAAGCAACTATAACCACTGTAGAAGAATCAATTATTTCTTATCAACAGGAAAATGCCATTGTTGAAGAAGTGATAGACTCAAATTTGGTTGAAGAGTCATCTAAGACCCTAGAAAGAAATCACATCTCTTCCTCTCTTGAGTCCTTTCATTCATAGCAAGAAGAAGATCATATAAACATTCACACTAGCCTCCTTGCTATAGAACATCTTCTTCAAGAGTTGTCTGCTAAAGGTGAAGAAAACTTGGCTGAACAACTTGAAAATTTCTATAGAGCCTCATATTAGACTTCTTTCCCATCAGAGAATTCCCCTTCTTTAAAATTAAATTCCCCCAGTGCTTAGGAATCAGAGAAAAGACTATCACCTCTCTCACCCATAATCATTATGGCTGCACCTCCTCCTTTGACCAAGATGCAACAAATCCTAACTGCTAGGTATGTGCCACTAATATTTCCAAATCCAGTATCAGTCATGCCGATAGGAGACTATCAGAAGTACATGCCCAAATTCACAGGTGAAGGCAATGTGACTGCTGAAGAACATATAGAGGCCTTTTACAGTTATGCAGAAAACCTTAACATTGAGGAAGAAGATGTTTGGACCTGAGTTTTTGTCCAAATCTTAGATGGCCATGCTAGGAAGTGGTTCAAAGAACTTCCTATTGGTTCAATAGCTGGCATAGAGCAATTGGATGATATATTTTTGAAACACTGGGGTGATAGAAGAGATTTTTTGTACTATATTACTGAATTTGGAAATCTAAGGAAAGAAAATGGTGAATCAATATCTGATTTCACTAAAAGGTTCAATAGAATGTATAGTAAAATACCAGGTGAGATAAACCCTTCAGATGCCTCTGCCAAAATCACATATGCTAATTCATTTGATTCAGAATTTTGTTTGTTGTTGAGAGAAAGGAGGTCACCTACACTATCTTTGATGCAATATTCTTCCCTTGAATTGGAATCAAATATATTGGCTACTCATAAGTTGAAGGGAAACACTGATAGAATAAAGCCTAGAGATGAAGCTTCCTCTTCATCCAATACTAATCCAAAATTAGACAAGATGGCTAAAATGTTAGAGTGTTTAACCTCTGAGATATCTAAACTCAAAATTGAAAACAAGAAACCTATCAAGGGAAGGGGTACTTATGGTTATGCAAATAGAAACCCCAATCAGAATCCAAACAACTTCAGAAGAAATAATCAGCCAATGCAGATTTTGCAGAGAGAGAGAAATCCTACTGAGGATCAGAGGATAAAGGCTCCTCTTCAAAATTTCGTGATGGAAAAAGATGAAGGTGATTATCAAGAATATGGAGAGTATAATATTCACTGTGTTGGGGATGATACAGGGAAGTCTTATCTGACACAACATGACTATGAAGAGGCATTAATGGTCGAACAGATAGATGAAATTTCTGTTGATAATGGTCTTTTTCAAATGGAAGAGAAGAACAGATATAATCTCAGATCTAAGTCAAATACTGCCCAACAAAATGCACCAACTTCTCCTAAGAAGATTGTTACCCCTGTCAAGCAAAAGGATCAGATACCAGAGAATAAACAAACAACCTCTTCAAAGGTAAACACACCTACTCCTCTAAAGAAGACCATTGTCCCTGCCAAGTAACAAATTCAGAAAAATCAGACCCCTAATGACCATCAAAGTGTTTTGAAAGCTCCTTCAAATGAGGTAAAATTTTCT
>ML780585.1:692912-715155 GCA_009831015.1 Picea engelmannii
CAAACATGTTAGGCTGAAAGCCTATAGAGATGAAGTTTTGACAACAATTCATACTTTTACAGATTTCAAAATTTCATACATACCCAGAGCAATGAATGAATTGGATGATTCATTAGCTATATTAGCGTGTGCTTTTATACCTCCTCTACCCCCTAAATTGAATTACGAAATCCAAGTAAAGTATAGGCCATCACTCCCTGATAATGTAAAGTTTTGGAAGGTTTTTGAAGATGATGCCGAACTCACTAGATTTCTTGTAGTAATAGATGAGTTTGCAGATTTGCAAATTGATTTGGAAAGTGAACATGATGAAGAAGCTGAGAAGCCAAAGCTCAGAAGTAAAATTGGAGCACATGAAATAGTTTAATTGTCCACTAACAAAATCCCTAAAGGATTGGTCCCTTTAGTAAAGCTTTTTGATAATAACGATGTGGCTGTCAAATTGTAAAAGAAGGAAGAGGACTCATATGTCTTTCAGTTTAATGTAGCCAGTGAACAAGATCCTAAATATGCCAACTTAGCTTCTCATATGTCTAAAAAAAAAAGGTTGATTACGGTGAGTTGTTAAAATAATTTTCTGATATCTTTGCTTGGCAATATGATGACTTAAAGACATTCGACACTGAGATAATTCAACACAAGATTCCTTTAAACAAAGATACAAAACCATTTAGGCAGAAACTTAGATCTTTCGGTCCTATGTTGCTGCCTACCATGGAAAAAAAGATCAAGAAACTATTGGATGCCCGAATTATTATACCTCTCAGATACTCAGATTGGATTGTTAACCTTGTACCCGTCAGAAAGAAAAATGGAGAGATCAGACTCTGTGTGGATTTTAGAAATTTGAATAAGTGTTCTAGGAAAGACAACTACCCGCTGCCCAAGATGGAACACATTTTACAAAATGTGTCAGGATCAAATGTGATGTCCTTTATTGATGGATTTTCTGAATACAATCAAATCGTTGTCCATCTAGATGACAGAGAAAAGACCGCCTTTACCACTCCATGGGGTAAATTTATGTACAAAAATATGCCATTCAAATTGATGAATGCGGGAGCAATGTTCCAGAGGGAAATGGACATTGCATTCATTGGAGAGAAAGACAAATTTGTTTTGATATATCTTGATGACATAACTGTTTTTTCAAGCAGCCATGAACATCATTTACAACACTTGAGAAAGACATTCCTAAAATGCCAAAGGTATGGCATTTCTCTTAATCCTAAGAAATCTAATTTTGCACTTAAAAAAGGGAAATTGCTTGGACATATTGTTTCAACTAATGGGGTAAGGATTGACCCAAAAAGAGTAGAATCCATTAAAAAATTGTCTCTTCCTAGATCAAAAAAGGATATTCAATCTTTCCTTGGAACTATAAACTTTATCAGGAGGTTTATAACAAACTTTGCAGAACTTACAAAGAACATTACTTGTATGTTAGGAAAGAATTCTGAAGTAAGATGGACCGAAGAAGCTAAACACTCTTTCAATGCTATCAACGAAGCCATTGTGACAACCCCTGTTTTAATCAGTCCTGACTTTGACAAGGATTTTTATATCTTTTTATTTGCTTCAAAAGATACATTTGCAGCTGTACTATTGTAGAGAAATGTTGATGATCAGGAGAAGCCAGTCACCTTCTTTAGTAAAGTCTTGAGAGATGTTGAAGTGAAGTATGAACCGTTGGAAAAACAAGCATATGCACTCATCAAGTCATTAAAATCCTTCAGAGTTTACATTCTTCAAGCCAAGGTAATAGCTTATGTACCTTCAAGCTCGGTTAAAAATGTGCTTATACAACCTGACATAGATGGAAAAAGGAGTAAGTGGATAGCAAAGTTAATTGAATTTGATGTCGAAATCAAGCCAACAAAACTTGTGAAAGATCAAGGCCTTGCCAAGCTCCTTGCAAAAGAAAATTGTAAGTTGCTTGAGATGAATTTGGTGAGTATAAATGTAGAAAATATTCAGTTTTCAAAGGACAAAGGTAGTGATAAATTGCGGGTGTCTCCTCACCTAGCTGACTGTGAATGGTACAACCACATATTATATTTTCTGCAGACTTTATCAGTTCCTTCAGATTTGACAAAAACACAAGGGAGAGCCTTAAAGCTCAAAGCCATAAATTTCTGCATTAATGGCAACTTATTGTTCTGGAAAAACCCAACAGGAATACTCTTGAGGTGCATAAACCAAGAAGAATCAGCTAGAATCTTGACTGAATTTCATAATAGTGAGTGTGGAGGACATCACTATTGGAAGACTACCACTCACAAAGTCTTGAGAGCTGGTTATTATTGGCCATATTTATTTTCAGATGTGTGTAAATTTGTGAAAAAATGTGATAAGTGCCAAAGGTTTGCAGGCAAACAACAGCTAAAATCTCTTCCCCTCAAACTTGTTGTGGTCACAGGTCCTTTCCATCAATGGGGTCTGGACTTCATAGGTGAGATTCACCCGCCTTCTAGCAATCAACATAGATGGATCCTTGTTGCCACTGATTATTTTACCAAATGGATTGAGGCCATTCCTACAAGAAATGACAATCACACTGTCATCATTAATTTTCTGCAAGAAAACATATTCTCTAGATTTGGTTGCCCCAAGAGAATAGTCACTGATAACACTACCTCATTTAATGATAAACACTTGGTAAAATTATGTGAAGATATGGGAATTCAGCTAGTACATTCTACTGCTTACTATCCACAAGGAAATGACTTAGCCGAGTCATAGAATAAGATTTTAGTCAGAATCATAAATAGGTTTCTTGAACAAAATATGAAGGGTTGGGATTCCAAGTTGAAATTTTCTTTGTGGGCTGATAGAGTTACAAATAAAAAGTCAATTGGTACATCCCCCTTCAAGTTAGTATATGGCACTGCAACCATCTTTCCTGTTCAACTTGCACTGCTAGTTGCAAAGTTTTTACAAGAAGCCGACTCCGCACCAAATGATCTAACTAGGAGGATCCACAACTTGGTAGAGTTGCAGCAAGACAGAGAGAAACTTCTGGAAAAGACAGAGTTACACCACAGGAAGATGAAGGAAAATTTTTATAGGAAAGTTAAGGCAGATACTTTAAAAGCAGGGGAGCTGGTTCTGAAATGGGATGCAGCAAGGTAGGAAAAGGGAAAACATGGAAAATTTGATGGACTTTGGACAGGTCCATTTGTCATAGCATCAGTTCAGTAGAATAATACATTTGTCTTCCAAGATCTTGTAGGTGAAGAAGTATTAGGTGGCCCTTTCAATGGGCGGTTTCTGAAACCCTACTTTTCATGAGGCTTTCCTTAAAGCCTGTTTATTTGTACATATTCTTTTCAGTTTTTGTTTTTTGTTTTGTTTCATCAATAACTCCATGACCAATGGTACTGAGTAAAATCAATTTCGAATTCAAGTTGTAATAAAGGCTACTGAGTCAAACTAGGTTCTTGGTGACCTTACAGAGAGGTATCCATCCTAGATGGAGCCAAATGTTATCTCCCAAAATGAATCAGTCAATTTGTTCCATTTTGTAGGTGATATCATGGTCATTAATAGGATTCTATATAAATTTTTAGAATTTAGAAGTGTCAAAACATAGGATTTAAGATTTTATCCTAGAAATAAATTGATCCTCAAAAGGTCTTTTCAGAAATTTGAGAAAAATCCTTTCAACATATAACAGTTATTTTGAAGTTGAATTTAGTTGGTGAAAGCCTCAGGTTTCAACGGTTAAAGTGTACTCCCCGCAGCAAGCGATCTGGTGAAAGCGCTAACACGGATTTTTCTCCAATGACTCCAAAAACCCAAAAAAGGACACGCCAGACACACGTCATACAATCATCATGGCAAGCTGATGGAAGAAAATGATGATGATACCGTTTCACCACATTTTAGCAGGACATCATGATAGATCATGCTCATGTATTTTGTGCGACAACAAGAGGAGGGTTTGAGGTGACAAACTCTCAATCATCATTGGAGACAGAGGATAAAGTACCAACCATTCGACGACATCAAATCACCATTTCTTATTTTGAACTCGCGGTGTTCAATATTTCTATGATGAGGTTTCATATTTCAATTGACAACACAAGGTCATTTTCACCAACGCCAGCCTTTTCCTTATCAAGAAGATTACTATGTCAACTGTGTGAAAATCAACCAACGATCAAGTTGCAGATGGTGAGAAAGTAAGAAGGGTTACTTTTGAGGAAAGAGTTAGATAATTTATCCTTTTTGCAGTCTTATCCAGAGGTGCATAAGCGATTCTCAGACACAGGTTGTATGCCATATGTGGAAAGGTTACATGAAGGTTATCACTAGGCAACAATAGAAGTCTTTGCAAAGTCATACGATGGAAAGAAAGCTACCGTGGGCTCTCTGGAAATGGTAATTGATGAAGCTGCCATCGCTTTAGCAATTGGCTTACCCAGAACAGGCCAAAGTTGGTTTAAAACAACAGTGACCAAGAACTTGGATTTTAGGGTATACCTCAAGACAGAATTTCGAAGCATAACCTAGAAGAAAAGCATCCATGTTTCTTACCTTGAAGATGAATGGCAAGATCTGTTCAAAGGAATTCAATTATACTTAACCTTAGAGGGCAGGTATGATAAGTTAATGTTATATCATTTTAGACTCCTAGATCACTTCACAGGGAAGGTCCTTCTAAATTTGCCTTTCTTTCTTCATAAGAGCCTAACCAAAGTGTGTAATAAGATTAGAGGCGAACCTTTAAGAATAAAAAATGCCCTTTGTCATTATGACCTGATTAAAATGATCATTTTGGAAGAACTGAGACAAAGAGAAAGAACTTGACAACACTTTCTCTTCTGGGAGGGTTTTGAGACCCAAACTCAACCTATAAATGAAAAGAAGAAAGCAGGCAAGAAGCAGTCAACTCCCCAGATCAGCTCAAGGAGGAGGAGAGCTCTCCCAAAACCACCAGAGGACAAAAATTCAAGCATAAAGCCCAAGAAAGATAAAAAGAAACTAGATTTTGAAGCAAACTCAGAGCAATCCACAGTGAAAAAGACAAATGTTCTAAATCTTCCATGCACAGATTCAGATACAAAACCAGAAAAGGAAGATGAAAGTCCAACCATCAAAAGTCCAGAGCACTCCATGGAAACTGCACAGGATTGTGAAGCTTTTACTCCCAAAGATGAAGGTGAAACCTTAAGAAATAAGAAATCAAAGAAATCACAAAAGATTAAAGAGATGAAAGAGGTAATAGAACAACAGGAGGTTCTGGAAAGGGTGATAAAGGCAAGATATAAAGCCTTATCAGAGAATTTTGCAAAGACAAATGCAACTTTTGAGAAGCTAGCACGTGAAATCATTAAAGACAAAAATAAGAAGAAGAAAATCACAAAGGATTATAATAGCTTATGGTGGTTAGCTAAGTGCCTGAAGAGGAAAATAAAAAAAATGAAGGAAAAAATTAACACACATCCAGATTTACAGGTGCTGGCCTAGGTAGCTATAAATTTGCAGGAGAGCAATCAAATGAACACTGATTTTTTGATGGAACAACAATTTTGAATATGAAAGGTTTCCTTTTTGACCAAAACAAAGCTTTCACTAGCACAAAAGGTGAAATTATAACCAATCAGCTGTTGAAAAGCTGAGCTTTCATCGGTTAATTAGCAAATCCTAAGGCAAAATAGATGGTGAAATTGCAGAATGAGAATTTTGAAGAGTTGAGCTTGAACATAGCGATTTTGGAGTGATTTAAAGGGTAAGAGAGTATCAAAAGATTAATCAACGAATCAGGAAATATTCAGTATCAAATATTCGTGGAGATTTTGGGGGTGAATGTTTAATTGGTCAACTAAAGTTTTGTTCACAGTTGTTGAAAGATTTCCAGCCACTGAAGGCATGTGTCTTTTCCTTCATGACACATCAGAGACATAGAAGTGATGAAGACCAGATGTCAAATATCAACTAAGAAGACAGTTCGATTCCTAGAAACTAGTTCTCTAATTATCCTATTGTATTTAGTTAGTTTTTTTTGCTTTCTATATTTAGAAATCCAGATCCAGTTTTCCAGGATCTCAGACTTGTTGTAAAGGCTATAAATGCCTATATTTTTCATATATCAAGGTTTGATTCTGGATAAAAGACTATATTATGTTGTAAATAGACTTTAACTAGGATAATAAAAATCACAGTTTTCTCTCTCTATTGATGTCAGTTTCTCATTTTCCTTCTGTACTTTMTATTAAGTTATTTTAGCTACATAATGATGGTTATGTCATTGGTTAGCTCATAACTTGATATTAAGTTKCTTATCATTGTTTATTAAACCCTACACTTTGTATTTGGTTTATAAACATTGTTTTCTCACCCATTTAAAGCTATCATCTGATCATCAATCCTTGAGAGCACTGGTTTATTTGATTTTCATTTTACTTTCTGAGTGCCATATTGTAATTGAGTTATCCCATTGATCCACACATACATTAAAACACAAAAACAAGTTTTCTTCAAAGTTTCCAAGCATCTTTGGCCTACAACCTCAAAGAGTTTCTTGGAACGATATCAGAACCAATATCGAGATTGGACTTTGTCAAAGGAGTACCAACATATTTAAAAACCTTGGGATCAAATTTGAGGGAGAAGCTAGTACTGCCACAAGTGATTTCACACCAATCCCTTTTTTATCCTATTCCCACTTCTAAAGATTTGGACAACCTCTTAACCAAGGGGACAATGTTGGGAGGGGACACGAAGATTTGATCCTCTGATAATGAGTTTTCAGAGTAATACTATAATGTCACATAGTTTTCCATGTTATCCTTCACGTCAGAAACCCTCAGGCATCACCACAAATCCCTATGTGTGATATTATGTTAAAAATGCTAAGGTTTTTGTTAAGATTCCAACTAAAATAATCATGTAGATGGTGTGAGTTGAAATATCAGCTGTATCATTTCAAATACAACATTTTCCACTCATGTTGATTTAAGTATCATTTGTTTATTTTCAAATGATACATTTCACATGCATTTGGTATGCATATTTCAAGTGATAATGTACATATGTAACTTGATTAGAAAATGATATTGTCTAAGTTTAATTTATCTATGTGTTGAAATAATTCTCTTGGAATAGATATTAAGAGGGGCAATTCTATAACAAAGGGAACAACATCCCATCCCATGAACACATAGACGATCACTACGTATCCTATGGAGTATTGCAATTTACGTGTCTACATTCTTAAAAGAATGTTTTGAATGCATGTAACATTCTAACCTCAAACAGAGTTTTGAAGGCCATTTTAAAGTAATTGGTGCACCTAATTCACATTGCTGCATCGATGTGTGTGTGTGTGTGTGTGTGTGTGTGTGTGTGTGTGTGTGTGTGTGTGTGTACGTGCGCACGTGCGTGCTAAACACACCTATGTGCTAAATTATGAGATGCATTGATATTGAACCTCTACAAAGTTCTAATTGTGGAGGTTCACACTTTGATTTTTGCTATAAAATGTTTCCACGATGCAATTAAATGAACATAGTGCATTGGTGTGATTAATTTTGAAGGGTGCACTATGAGTTGTTTTTTCCTTTTTAACAATGCACACACTTACCATCATTGCAATGAAATATCAAATGAAAAAATCAATGGAATTTTCATTTTGTAAAAGTATGTATATGAAAGAAAATCCTAATCACTATTCCATTATTTTGTCGAAAGTTGGAGGGGAGACTTGTGCAAGAGAGATTTACAAAGGAAGGATTTGGAGTGGGAAGATTTTTTTTGAAGAGTCAAATTTGTAAAGGATCATTGTAGGTCACATTTCATTCTATTCTTTTCAAATTTCCCTCAATTGGTTCAAAAAATGTTCATTTTATTATTATTTATTTCTATTAATATTTACAATGCATTTTCAATCAAATAGAATGATTTCATAGTTACATTCAACACCACAAACCTTAATTTTCTTATTTCTTCCCTTTTGTTTTATGTTGCTACAAACTGTAGCATTGGGGTTTTACTCTAATATTTCACAATGATATTATTCTTTTTAGGCACTGAATATTTATTGGCTTTGTGTATTTGTATACAGGGCTTGGAGTATTTTTTGGATTGCAACCAGTCATTGCATTAGATCCCAATTCTTCTCATTGTCAATTTAAAAACAAAAAATGATTTTGTATTTTACGATGTGCATTGTACGATAAATAGGCAATGGTTTGTTTTTTTTATTGTAATTTAAGCCCAATGTTTAACACTGCTTGTTTTTTTAAAGCATTTCTGGGTATAGCGGTGTGCACTATACAATAAAAACACACCAATGCATTTGTTACTATATAGAGCACCACTTGATTATGACAATTTTTTAACAAAATATTTTTAGATTTAATAGTGCAAATAGTATAGTAATAAGAACCGATGTGTATAATTGTATTAAGCACACTATTTCATATTATTGTATTTTTTACATCACCTAAACCGAAAACAATTAGCCTATATTATTTTCTTAGTTTCTAAAACATATTTCATAATTTGTGTATTTCATTATGTAGGGTGTTTATTGATTAGACATGGATAATAGAATATTAGGGAAAAAAAACTTATAGCAACGAGAAAAGTTCTTTGAAAATTGTTTGAAAAGTTCTTTGGCTAATCCCAAGAACAACATGGAAAGTTATTTGAAAATTTAATACAAAAGTAATATATTTGAATTATGCGTAGGTTTAAATGATGAATAAGTATCATGTAGAGAAAAACTTGAAGAAACCCAATAAAATTGTTCGCAATCTGAGTGTAAAAGAGCATAAAAGATTTATCAAAATGTTGATTGGGTGGATCAAATGGTGATCATAATGATTAATGTACTTCTTAAAAATAATTGCTAACATGTTTCAAACATTCAATTTCGCATTTGTTGAATGTTGTGCAGGGTTGAAAGTGAGGGAACATAAGATTTTCTCAAGAAGACAAAATTATGAAGTATGTAAATGATGACAAATTAGTCCTCAATTCATATGGAGTGGTGTTGGAAGTGGGTGAGATATGGTAAAAACTTTTATAAAACTATGAGGTATATAATGGAAATAACATATAGACATTTGTTTCACTTATAGTACAAAATCGATCCAATGACACCAAGAATCAAGTTATATACAAACTATTGTTGATGTTTTTGGTAGCAGCGAGAGGTATTCACCTCTGAGACAACTTTTCTTATAGATGAAGATGCCAAGAAGTCAAAGAAGATCCCATAAGAGAAGTCATCCTCACAGAAAATAACAAAGAAGAATTATAATGCTCTAGGAGTAAAGTCGGCTCTAGAAGAAAAAGGCAAACATAAAATATATTTTCTAGAAATTCAAGTCGTCCCTGCTTGAAAAGTCATTGGTCAGATTAGTATAAATAAAGGTGACACCTTCCTCATTTGTCACACTCTCTTATTCATCTATAGTGCAAGTTTTGAGGAGAACAATAGCTACATCTATCCAACAAATAAGGAAGAAGGGCACACTTTGGATATGGTTTATATTTTTTCTTGGTGATACATTAATGGAGGCCAAATACTCTAGCGCTCTGGCTAGGGTTTGATTCTGTTGCATTGTTGAAATATCTCTTGTGGATATAAGTATTCTTCTTTGTTGGTTTTCTCTAGTAGATAGAGCTGGTTCTTGGCAAGGATATTCTCTATAAGAAAAGTTTGTTGGGTTTTCTTCCCTTGTGTGGAATGGTTTCCCATGATATACTACTACTTTATATTGTAGTATGTGCTTAGCTTGGGGGAAGGCACACAAAGGTGTTGATGGTTGGGTGGAGATGGTGCAACATTACCTATGGTGAAACGAGCATGCAAAAATAAGATTAAATTGCTATGGTAAATCTAATGTTAACGAAAATAATGAAAATTCAACATGGTATGAGAGTAGGTTTCCTTCAGAATAGTTTAATATTTGGAAGGAAGATCGTGAATTTACCACCTTGCTGTAATTTTCTGCTGCTCATGACCTAAACCTTGTCAAGCTCGTTGAGCTACCTTGTCAAGCTCGTTGAGCTACCTTGTCAAGCTCATTGAGAAACCTATTGGAGAGTTACTTCTATAGTGTCAATTGCAGTTTCTTTGTGCTAGTTTCAGTTGCAGTGCCAATTGCTTCGTGCTAGTTACAGTTGCAATTGTCAGTCGCCAGTTGCAGTTGCAATTTCCAGTTTCCAGTTGCGCAAGTCTTGAGATTAGAAGAAAAGATGGATGGTGGTACAAATTTCTGAGGTACACAATTGTATATAATTGTATCATTACCATGAGGGTGTTTGTAGGAGAAGGGATCTTTTGTCCAAGTTGCAATATGGAGATCCAAAGGGAAAAAATGCACCCTTCTTGGAAGTAAAGACTCGAGGTTTGATTGTTTTGATATGCCTCTAGTTGTTATGGAATTATTATGATATTATGTTGCATTCTAATCTATTGAAGTTATGATCATTATGATATGCACTTGTTTGTAAGTTAAATTGATCTCCTCTAGGAGATATTCTTGTTTGTTGACTTTGTTCTGGGAAGGTTAACTCATTAAATCCCATGGAGGT
This sequence comes from Picea engelmannii, assembly GCA_009831015.1. NCBI lineage: Eukaryota > Viridiplantae > Streptophyta > Pinopsida > Pinales > Pinaceae > Picea > Picea engelmannii. The sequence goes on from ML780585.1 coordinate 703,464, forward strand.
TTCCATGGAAACTTTATTGTTCTTATTTCTTGTTTCGGGCAAGTTACCATGGAGGCATGTCACCAGTGATATCTCTAAGAGGGAGCTATAGTGACAGTTGCAGAAGACAACATATTAGATAGTCTCTAGTTTGAGACATAAGCAATCTGAACAGACAAGGAGTTTGTAAATATTGACAATACGATCGGTTCAGGCCCTGATGCATGTTTCTATCAGTATGAGTGAGTTATGACATATGTGACTTGATCATTTTGATTATAGATCTCTTCCCTCTCTAGGGAATATGGTGACAGGTCTTCCAGGGATCCATGTAGAGCATGATGGCATTTGCAGAATGCCAAGGGATATTTTCTAGGCAGTGAACATAGATCCAAGGGTATCTTGGACTTGGTGCATTCATACTTGTGTGGGCCTATGACAGTTTCTTCTTTGAGTGGATACTATGTGATCTTTAGACTTAGATCTTTAGGAACATGAATCCCGAGGAGGCCTTCACTGGAGTGAAGCCTGAGGCTGGACACTTCAAGATATTTGGGTGTCCTGTCTACATTCACGTACTCGAGGATAAAAGGATGAAGTTAGACCCTTTAGGAAGGAATGGTACATTTGTTAGGTATAGTGAGTCTTTGAAGGCATATCAGATCTACATCCCAGGTTAGAGACAAATTGAGATGAGCAAGGATGTTTACTTCAAGGAGGAGGTAGCCTCCGGGATATCTAAAGGATCTCACATGGAGATTGATAGTGAGAGGCAAGAGGATATGGTATCTACTCACCCTTCAACAATTCAAAGGGATACAATTTATCCCATGGAGACAGTTGAGCATGTTGATCTAGTTGATCATGTGGATCATGTGGATGTTCCCTGGGATATTGCAGTGGGCCGAAAGAGGCCTGCATGAGATCATTAGACTTTGCAGGAGGCAGAGGGACATGCAAATCCTCGTGGTACTTTCAAAGAAAGCAAGAGACCTTGAAGATTCTCGAGCTATGTTGCAGCTATGAGCCACATCATTGATTCTAAACCTTCATGTTATGAGGAGGCATCTAGTCAGTAGGTATGGAGAGATGCCATGATGGAGGCGTATCATTCTGTCATGAAGAATGATGTTGGGATATTGTTCCAAGACCTAAGGGGAAGTCCGTGGTGAATTCCAAGTAGATCTATAAGATCAAACATACAGTTGATGGGAGCATCGAGAAGCACATAGCAAGATTTTTGGATAGAGGATTCTCTCAAGTAGAGGGAATAGACTATGAGGAGACATTTTCTCCTGCTGGTTGGTACACCTCCACTCGGATGATCATTTCCCTTAATTCAACCATGGGTTGGAGATTACATTAGATGGATGTAAAGACAACCTTCCTCAATGGAGAGATTGAGAAAGAGGTGTACATAGAGAAACCATATGGTTTTATGATTCATGGGAAGGAGTCCCATGTGTCCAGGTTGAAGAAGGCCTTGTATGGACTTAAGAAGGCACCTCAAGCTTGGTATGTGAGGATTGATAAATACCTGATGAGTTTGGATTTAATCAAGAGTGTTGTTGATGGCGAGTCCATGATTTTGATCCTCTACGCTGATGATTTATTTCTCACCAGAGAAGAGAGACTCATTTCTTGGTGAAAATATGAGTTGGACTCTGAATTTGAGATGAAATATCTTGGCATGCTGCACTTTTTCTTGGGACTAGAGGTGTGGCAAAGAAATGATGAGATATTCCTGAGTCAAGGGAAGTATAAAAATGATATTTTGAGGAGATTTGATATGTTGGACTGTAAGTCCATGGCCACACTGATGGTGTCAAATTTGAAGAAGTTGAGTGAGCCTTCTTCCGATTCAGGCTTGATTGATCCAACTATGTACAAACACTTGATTGGATCACTGATGTAGTTGGTTAACATCGGATGAAATGTTTTCTATGTAGTGAGTGCACTTAGCCAATTCATGAGTCAACTGAGACAATTGCATTCGGTTGTGAAGCATGTGTTGAGATACTTGCAAGGCACAATTGGATATGGCCTGAGATATGATTCCAATATTGACATGCGATTACAGAGATATGCTGATTCTGATTAGGTAGGGAGCGCAATTGACAAGAATAACACCTCTAGGTGTTGCTTCATTTTGGGGTCTACCATGGTTTCTTGGTGTATCAGGAAACATAATTCTGTGGCTTTGAGCACCACAAAAGCCAAGTATATTGCAATATGTGAAGTAGTGTGGCTTTGGAAGCTCATTCCAGGATTGTTTGGGCATATGCTGGATCCAATCGTGATTCATTGTGATAACCATAATTATGTGAAGCTCTCAGAGTGTTGATAATTACAGCTTTGTGAGACATTCTCTAGATCGTACTCCTCGATGGAATGGCCCAGGTTGACCTGTGATGATCAACTTTGTGAGATATTCTCCAGGTCATACTTCTCGATGGACTGAGTCAAGTTGACTTGTGGTGATATATTGGGTTTGTGCCCAATGACCCTTGAGGTGTAACTCATGTGGTTGAGATATTTTCCCAGGTTGTACTCCTCAATGGATTGAGCCAGGTTGACCTCTGATGATACTCCTCGATGGAATGAGTTGAGTATGACACTTATCGATGGACAAATACTTTGTATTGGGTTGGTGCCCAACGACCCTTGGGGTGTATCCCATGTGGTTGGGGTATTTTCTAGGTTGTACTCCTTGATGGAATGAGCTGAGTTAACTTACGATATTACTCGTCGAGGAATGATTTGAGTATGACACTTATCAATGGAATGATAAGTTGTTATGGACAATTCTTATGGTTGTGTCCCTTGACGATGATGACACACACTACGAGGTTGTATCCCTAGTGTTTTCTAGTGAGTTGTAGCCCCTACACGAGATTGATAGGTCCACATTGGTTGCATCCATGTGTGACATGATGATTCTGCCTATAGCATGGTTTGAGGAACATGGCATAGCCTACGGGGCTATGAGGACCAGAAGAGAACATCATGGAGAATACCACCCTAGCTAAGAGGGAGTGTTGATGTTTTTAGTAGCAACGAGAGGCATTCACCTCCAGGAATTTTTTTCTTATAGATGAAGATGCCAAGAAGTCAAAGAAGATCCCAGAAGAGAGGTCGACCTCACAGAAAATAATAAAGAAGAATTATAATGCTCTAGGAGTAAAGTCATCTCTAGAAGAAAAAGGAAAACAAAAATATATTTTCTAGAAATTCAAGTCGATCCTGCTTGAAAAGTCACTGGAAAGATTATTATAAATAAAGGTGACACCTTACACATTTGTCACATACTCTCACTCATCTATAGCGCAAGTTTTGAGGAGAACAATAGTTGAAACTATCTAGAAAAGGAGGAAGGAAGAAAAGTGCACTTTGGATAGGGTTTATCTTATGTCTTGGTGATACAATAGTGGAGGCCAAATACTCTAATGCTCTGGCTAGGGTTTGATGCTGCTACATTGCTGGGATATCCCTTATGGAGATAAGTATTCTTCTTTGTTGGTTTTCTCTATTAGATAGAGATGGTTCTTGGCAAGGATATTCTCTATAATAAAATTTTGTTGGGTTTTCTTCCCTTATGTAGAAGGGTTTCCTGGGATAAACTAGTACTTTGTATTGCAATATGTGCTTAGATCAAGGGAAGGCACACGTAGGTGTTGATGGTTGGGTGGTGATGGTGCAACATTGCCTATGGTGAAATGAGTATGCAAAAAGAAGATTGAATTGATATGGTAAATCTAATGTTAACGAAACTAATGAAAATTCAACAACTACAACATGTATTTTTGTAGCAATGGTCCATGGGACCTATGAAATTTGCAATAACAAAAACATACAATAATAAAAAAGAATTATTGCTCAACATTTTTTTCTACAATATGCATATACTAATCCAAAAGAATACCAAATTAATATTTTTATTGTATTTATTTTCATATAAATATTAATGGATTGTTTTATTATGTTTTTTATTTTTCAAGATGATCTAAAAATGAAGAAGACTTGATAAAACTTGAATAATTATTGCAAGTGAAATGTCATGTGTTTAAAGCAAATGGATCAGTTTGCAACACATAAATTAAGGATTACTTATGCAAATTACACCTAGACAACAACATAAACATTGAACATAAACACATAAGCACAACAATTGATAAAGGAGTTCACCCCTCTTATGGGCTACATCTCATGGTCCAACTTCCAATGGATCATTATTATTAATTTCTCAAAAAGTGCTCAAAAACATGTCTTACAATGCTCAAACTGACAAACTGACTGCTCCGATGGCTTCCCAGCGTCCCAAAACCCTTGTCTGGGCTCTTTCGGCACCTCAATCGGTTGAAAAATGAAGAAGTTAGGCCTCCTGGAAGTCTCCCTCTTCAAGCTTGCTGTCTCTGGTTCTACAATTCACACCCCCCTTCAATGAACCTGGCTCACACGCTCTTTTAAGCACAAAAACCCAGCATCGAGCGCAACCGCGCCAACAGTGCAAACCGTAGGACGGTTAAGGGCGTGCCAGCCCCTAACCACCTCGACACCTGGGCATATGGGTCTGAACATGACCACGCGCTATAATTGAAAAGGGCTTCGTTTCAATACCAAATAACATAATGACACATGGCGGTTGGTTATTAAACCGTAGAAACCACCATTAACCAATTCCTGCACGCATATACACGGTTCATACAACGGTTATGGGCCAACTGTTTGGTATACAATATGGACATATGCGTAATACATATAAACCGTGGGCTATGTTCAAACCCGCGCACAAACATTACAATACACGGTTATATGATTATAAAATGGAACCACGGGTCGGGGCTAGGCCCCGAACCGCCCCCCTTTTCCACTTAATACAATACACACATTTAAATATATGCACGTTGACATTCATAACAAGGAACGTCGGGCGGAAAGTTGGTTATTGGAATTTGCAAAGGCACTATGTGGAGGAGAGGTCCGGGGGTCGAACCCCATGGCCTCCAACATTTTATACATAGAAATCCTTAGCCAACTAGTGAGTGACACGTGGCACCCTTGGATTGGGCCACGTGTCCTCCTATTATTGGCCACCCAGGGACACGTGTCAACATCCAACTCGCCAACAATCGACCAATCAACATCTGCCACATCACCACTGTACGGTCTGTACGACCTTGCCATGTCATACCGTACGGACTGTACAGACTGTACGGACAAGTACAGTCAGCATCAAATTTTTGCCTGTTTGGCTTGGCGAACAGATCACGATATCTTCTCCATACGGACTCCGTTTGAGAAAGTAAATATATCGCTGGAATCAGGAAGACGAGACAGACGCAATGGCACTGTTTTAGTCGCATTCCGAGCACTTTGAAAATTGAGCAAAATTTGATCCCCTGATCACAAGAACATTGATAAAATTTCAAAGTTGAATAAGGTGATATTCAAAGCATGCTGGTAGGGATGTCGAAAAAAGTTTTAATAGGAAATGGTTAAACAAACGAACATAATTACATCACAAGAGGAGCCATCTTAATACCAACGTGCATCAAACATGTGTATCATTGATTTCCTTTTATGTATAGAGAGTTTAGTTATTGCACAAAATATTGGTTTTCAATTGTTTTGTTGTTGCAAAAAATAAAAGAAAATGGAACCCATTCAAGACATAAGACAAGACAACAAGGCATAATAGGGTTGATGGAAAAGCTTGTGAGTACTTGTGCTTTCCTTACTTAAGATATGATATTTGTTGTGATGTTTGAATTTTAATTAATTTACAATCATCCATGGATGTTTTCTAATAGGTGTTAACATACAAAGAAGAGCCATACAAAAATTTGATTGATGTGAGATTAAGTATGGGTTGTGAGTATACGTTGGAGTATTAAGGGTTAATTGAACAATTTGTAAGTAGTTATGTTGTTTTACTCCCCTTATTTTATAAATAATGGAACCACAATAAAACTTTAATTATATCCATACTTTTTCATGGCATATAAAACTCTCATGAAACAAAGTATGGAGTGGAGAAAACAAAAGATATCTCGAGAGACAACGTGAAGCATGGCTTCGAAATAATGCATATTGTTTATGAAACACTTCTTGCTATGGTATAATTTTGGATTTATGTAATCGTGTATATTATACAATAAATGTAGATACACTTATTGCATTGTGTTTGTATGCTTGTAGATGGAACATGAAGAGGTAGAATGTTAAAACCCATTGAGTTGACAAAACTTTCCAAACAACCCATGTACAACATCCCTTGCAAGTGATGAAGAAATGATGCATGAAAGCATATTGAGCAATAACAATAGTTAGAGTGATGAATGATGATCGATATAATTGAATGTTACTGCAAGTAGTATATTTTGAAATGTTTATATATGAAAATCATACATTTTGTTTAATGTAGACACATTATTCAATTGAATGACAATGGATTACCAATAATTGTAACAATTACATATTGAAAGTTCAATTATTGTGGATCTTTATGTTGTCATGTTTTGTATGACGAAGGGTATCTTATTTGTATATAGTGAAATGGGTTCTTATTCTGTCACATTGTCTTGTGTCCTAAAATGTTATGTTATTGATTAACCAGTGTAGATCCATCTTAGACTTGGATCTATCAAGCACCGAGAGGGATCCAATTTCTTAAGGTGTAATTGTTTCTTTATCGTTTCATTCCATGTCAATTTTTACATGGAAGATGTAATTGTTTTTTTTATTGAGCCGACTTTATTTTTATTATGGCGTGTAATAGTTTTTTTAATTGAGTTGACTTTATTTTTATTATTGTTATTTTTTTAATTGAACCAATTTTTTCTTAATCTAGGATTATCTAACATAACATAATGCCTCAAAATCTCCCCCATACTCTACCATAGAGCACCTCGCTACTCTTAGTGAAAATATAGGTGTAAACAATTGGTATATTTTTTTAAATTATACAACACATTAATGCAATAATTATATCCAAACATAATAATTAAAATATAAAAAATATTTGATTTTTTAATGATTAATTGAAATTTTGTTTAAAAACAAGAAGTTGCATTTGCATATCCGCAATGTGGAAAAATTCAACATTTTATTTTAAAAAAGAACTGGGTGATTTTGTATTAGCAAAATCTGCATCTAAATCTTACAACTAAAGTACAAAATGGAAGAGCGCCTTCTGATAGAGACCAGGCCAAAACAAAGGGCTCAAAAGAAAAGTTAATCAATAGTAATAGAGAATACTTCAAATGTTCAGTGAAGAGATTTACAAAATAAATCTGGTAAAATATGTCGAGGATTAATAGAAATGTACTCTTCATCAAAGTTAACTTGTTGGAGGAGAGCCCATTGCTTCATTGTCTTTTGAAGTTTCCCCGAGATCTGGGTCATTCAAGTTTGGAAGGTTGAATTTTTTAGAAGGTGTAAATGCCATGTCAGAGTGGAATAATGAAGACGAGTTATACATTTCTGGAGGATGTCTATCATGAATATCCTCAATCTAGCTCTATAGAGCTCCATACTCATTCTGAACTTGTTGCATTAACTACTTATGCTCAATTAAAATGTCCATTTTTGTTTCCACTTGAGCTTTCAAGATTGCAATTTGAATTTGGAGGAGTTTGAACAAAGGATGAAGCTCTTGAATTTCACTCTCATCCTGATAGTGAGATGCCCTAGGTTCCTTAATTTATTGGTGGGCCATGGAAATAGTTCCAATAGAACAACCTAGTGTCGATAGGGGAGGACCACCGAAAACAAAGGAGTAACAACAAGAACAAGAGGGGGATAGGAGAGACACCAATGGACCAACCAAACAATAAAAACACCAATTTGAAGGATTATATACTCCTCCCACTCCATAATGACCTTTCTCATCCACGTCTAATCCCACTCAACACAATTATGACTCTTCCAAATGGCTAAATCCATCATAGACTGATTGATCGCACCACAATCCTAAGAAAAGCATGAGAGCATGTTTAAATGCAGTGTGGGGCATGTCAATTTAACAAGAGGTGATGGGGAGTAGGACACCAACATGATGCAATGTAGACATAGGCCTACCACCTGGATTTTATGTAATTGGACATAAGGAACAATGATCGTTGATCAAAATATCACTCATTTTCCCATGTATTTCCTTATTGTCCTGGAGGTTATCTTGTGCATTATTTTTTCTAAATACGTAGAAGGATTCCACCTTCGAGATAGAATCAAGTGCTAATTGGATGCGATGGAAGATAGAACTCATCCTGACATCACGTGGGATCGAGCCAAGTTGGATATGATAGATTGTGTTTTTCGAATCCCCAATGATGAGAAGTTTCTTGACATTTTGGGAGCAATATAAGGTGACCCCTTGCGACAAAGTGCATGCTTATGCTTGGTTATTGGAGGCCAAGCCTAGAATCCATGAAAATGTAAAATCCATGTTTCCTCTAGGGTCAAGAAGAACCCCACCCACTCTTACCATCTTGATGTGGAAAAATTCATCATTGAAACATATCGGTGCATTTTATTTATTTGAACGCAACAATTTGGTTCGTACATATTTACACATCATCATGTTTAAATATCAATATTATGTATAGGTGCAATAACTTTAATAAAAACACCGGTGTGAATAATGACAACAACGACACTGTTATTGTTGTTGTTACTATTATCTTAACCATTACGAGACATAACGATGAGTAAGATAATACATGCATCAATGATTTTACATATGTATTACATGCTAGTGCATTCAATATATGAAATATACATTAAGTATTAAAAATTATATAATACACACTAGTGTGTTTTATATATTTTTGAAGCCTTGGTGCATATCAAATATTGGCACACTAGTACATATTATCAATATAAGCAAACTAGTGCTTTCAATATCTAAAATACGCACCAAGTCATAAAAAATATATAATGTGTATTTTATATTTTTGAAGCCCTTGTGCATATCAAATACTGGTGCACCGATGCATATTATCATTATAATCACATTGTCAAAAAAATTGGAACCTTCAATTCTCAAGAAGTTTTATTTAGAGTGGACATCCATTAAATCCTATGCTACTAATAAGGACTGTTTTTTTGATAATTTTATCTGATTTTGTAAGACTAAAAACCAAAAAACAAATTATATGAAATAACTAACTTGAACAATCATCATGAAAATGTCTCACATAATAATTTAAATAAACAAACATTTAAGAAGGTATTGAATCTTTCAATATAAATTCTCAATATAAACCCTTAAAGTTTAAAAGCTATATAATACCATTTTATTACCTTCCTTTTGTTAGAAAAACATGATTGTAGAGAAATAAAATAAAACAAATGCAGAAATAAAACACAAAAGATACACAATACAATAGAGACGCAGATATACATGGTTCACCCAATGTGGGCTACTTCCACTAGAGAAATTTCCAGGTCCTTTCTTTTTATTATCCAACAAATGAAGGGATACAACCTACAACACATCTGATGTAATTTCCTCTTCTTACTTTCACGGTCTCCTCTCTCAAAATACAATATTCACATTCCTCTATCACCACAATACAATTCCCTCATACATAAAAGAGGGTTTTATTCTAGGGGAAAAAACCCTAACATAACTTCTACCTTCATATTTGTGACCTTATAATGAACGATTTTGATTGACTACGAAATTACAATATTTAAATTGCCTAAAAAAAAATTTGGGGCTAAGAATTGTGTATCCTACAATTTCTTTGACCTGCATGAATTAGGAAGATAATTAGGCTCCACAACCAACACCTTTTGCATCCCATTGTCTACATCACTGACATCTTCCAAAGGGATGAGATGAACATTTGAACTAGTAAGAGGCTTGGAAATTTCTTGTATTCTTGTATACATTTCCCTCCCAGTGACTCAACAAATATTTGCACTCTTGAAATATGAGGAATCTATGGAATATTTGGATGGTCGAATGGAATGTTTATTTTCTTGGATTAGAATTAGAGGAAGGGATGAATCTAAGTGCAATCTACAAGACCTAGACAATTTATAATGGCGATAGGGTGAAAAGGTCCAATAAAAATAAGGAATCCATCAAGTTCGTGTTCCACTATTTTTTTCGTAATCAAACATATCTAACACAACTAATTTTCTATGATCAGGGTTTTCCCTAGTGAAGTGATAACATCAAGGCTTAAGAAAGTAATTTTGTATGCTTTATTTTTCCTATCCAAATCTCTTTTGAGTTCCACTAAAAAATAATAATCTATCTTGAAGTTATTCAAGATTAACTATTAGGTCAATTATTGAAAATATAATTGGATTCTTAGATATAAGTCTCATTTTAATGCTATTCTTATGTTGTTTGTAAGAAATCAACCCTTGTAGTCACCTTAGACAATCCAGGGTCTCCCTCCTCCACTCGATCCTCTACAGAGGGTTCAATCTTCCATTCAGGATATTATTGACCTGGAAGATATTAAATTGGAATGAGCTTGGTTAATTGTTTATTTCCTCATCATTATTTTAGCTATCTCTAGGATCATATTCATGCCTTGAGAGCTAAGAAAAAAATTGGCACCATCCCTAGTAAGATATATCTTGGTTGTGATCTATCTCGATTGTAGCTTGGGAACTCAAGACAACTACTGCTCAAGTAGTAACAACCAAGAAGGAGAATGAATGGGAAACTATCCACAACCTTCAAATTGTTATGCATGAGTGCCGACTTCCATCGTAACTAATAGAATGACGGTCACAATAGGGTAAGGGGGTAGAGGAAATTATTTAAATTGAAACAATTCCACATGGTCTTCCCCTAGTACCTATTGGGAAGTGTTTTCAATGTGGTAGATTGTTTTCCTCATCGATACACAGGATTCATGAGAACCCCATAAGTAACTTACCATCTATCTTAAGATACCACTTGACATCAACGTTTAGGGGGGGGAGGGGAAGTTGAGGTTCCAATGGTGTGGCTTACCTCATTTTTTATAGTCTTTGATCTAGAGAGTCACTTGTAGGTTCAATTTTATTGGGGCACAACCACCCCCCTCCATGTCATTCATTTCCATTTTCTACTTCTCCCTTGCATCCTTGAGTTTCATGCACCATTTTGATGGAGAACCCTTCTCGATATTTATCTTAAGGACCCTCAAAATTCCTCACTAAGGGGTTGTTATTATTTTGGGTGATTTCAATGCCCATAATCGAGCTCTTTCGATGCCAATCCATGACTTGCGGGGATGCACTTTATCTCTATGGAGCCAGTTTCTCCCGATGTTGAAAGAATTTCAATGAACAGTTCTAATGTCATCATTGTTGAATGCAAGGGTGTAGTCCTCATTTTTTTCTAGGGTTGACATTGTATTGAGTTGGGTATTTCTAAACCCACTCTCATTTTTATTATAGCCATGATCAAACTTTATTGAGTTGAGCATCCATAAACTACTCTCACTTGTATTTCAATGTTTCTCTCAGTAGCCCTCTTTTTTGTTTATTAGAGGGTGTTGAGAATGGTATAACCCTCACATTTAGAAATGGTTAACTCATATTATGTCACTAATGAATTTGGTTAGGCATCAATGCCATCATTTATTATAATATTAGGTTGTGGTTAAGGTGGACCTAGTCATCTTGATGTAGTCCCATAACTTTTCCTTAGGACAACACCCTACCTAAGTTGTGTATAAATTAACCATAACTCATTTGTATC
>ML780585.1:732884-755327 GCA_009831015.1 Picea engelmannii
TTGATTTAAGTTTTTTCTAAACAACTATTTGATTTTTTAAGGCCATGATTGAAAAATGTTATAATTTTGACTCGGTTAAAAAAATGGTGCTACCAGTAGCACCACTTTTTAAATCGGGGGTTGATTTTCATGTTTTTTTATGCAAAAATATCGGTTTTAAGGGCTAGAGTTCTCGTTTTGAGGTCATAGTTCTTGTTAATTTGGTAATTGTGTTATACATGTATATATACATTGAGCTTGACCTTTAGATTCATCTTCCAAGGTCTCTTGGAATCTCGATGACTCTTCATACACACATGACGGTTCACATTATGTCTCGTCAGTAACCCTAACAAATTACTGTTTCAACATTCCCCCCTTTAATCCGAAGGGGTGTATGCGAGTCCAAGGTGAGAGATGATATCTTAAAGTGTACAACTGAAATGTAGAAGTGTGCAGTTGTTGATCGTTGAATGTGCTCCCAAAATATGGTGGTTTTGGGATGACCACAAACCAAATGGAGATGGTGGTTTAAGGAAGACCACAAACCAATCTAGTGGTTTAAGGATGACCACAAACTCTAGAACCTTGCTCTAGGCACAATGGTTCTTAGAAAATTTCCTAAGTTAGCTAGAAGCTAGAAGTTGGTGTCTTTTTCTAATTGGAAGTGCTCTCGAATGTTGTTTTAAAGATGACCTTAAACTATGATGTAGAAGAAGCTTAATGTTTTCTACCAAGTGGAGGTTTAAGGGGAGCCACAAACCGTTGTCTAGCAGAAGCTGAAAGTCTTCTACTAAGAGTGGTTGTTTTGGGTGACCAAAAACCGAATCACGCTCGCTTGTTACTATTTGATTGATGGGACTTCGGAACTTGAAGCCTAACTGTCAATCATTGATGTTGTTCCCCCATGTCAAGTAAAAGGTGAGAAGATGAGAATACTTTCATTGCAAGATGTGTCAATACTCGAAAGTGAATTTTTCAATATGACTGACATATCTTCTTGACTATTGATGAACATCTCTAAGAAGGAATCCACCCATAGTGGTTATTTACTCTTGCAATGGTCTTGCATTTGAAACACCTATCTGAAGGATTATTGTGCTATCCACAATGATCACAAGGATGAAGATCAAAGCACTGATCTTAAACATGGCCAACTCGCTAACAATGTGGGCATATCATAATCTTCTCTTGAACTGGAGTAGGTGAAGGTGAACAATCTTGTAGTAGTCCAACACTTTGGAATTGGATTGGTTTGGTGTAATCTGAATTATGAAAGGTGACATCCTTTTCATATCCGATATCGGTTATGTGCTTTTTGTGCCTGACTTCTTCCCAAGGTCTGATGATCCACTTGGAAAAAAAAATCCGACCTGTACTTGAATATGTAGCTGGCTCACTGAGTGGCTCTTGTGCTGGATGTTGGTATGAATAGGAAACATAATCTTCATCATCTTTGAAAATAGGGTTCTAAACAAGAACTAGTTTATAATGTTGTCCCAGATTATGTCACTCAATTGCATTGTGAAGAAGTCGAGTCTAAGTTTGCAACTATGGCTTGCGTAACTTATAAACAGGTCAAAACAAATTGCATTGTGGCTTTGTCAATGGTGACTGTATTATCCACAAAGGAGAGGATTAGAGTGTTCACTAACTCTAACAGTCCTCAACTTGAGCCATAGCTTAAACCTCACTGGGTTTCTTACAACTCCACCCTGACTTTACAATCAGACTAAAAAATGCAAGCAACAAATGGAGGGTATCAGGTTCTACCAAAAATGCACTTGTTTACAATGCAACTCAACAGACCACAATGAAATATTCAAAATTTTGAGGAATAAATCAACCCAAGGGAGATATTCAACTTGTTAAAACAAATCAACTCGGTTCAATTCTACTTCAATAGGAAAAGAGGTGAGTAGATACCTTCAAAGAGTGCATTTCACTAGCAAGTTCCAAAACATTGACACCGAGATATTTAATAATAGTAGCAAGGCACACTAGAGTGTCGGCCTTGACATGCACCAACCCACTCAAAGCACCGTTGAATTGCTTGATATTTTTTGCATGAATCTTTTTACCCCAGGCACAAAAATCAAGCACCTTTTCTCCATAATACCTCATGGTTTTATTCGTATCTCTGACCATAGGTAGAGTAATGAGATTATGGTCAAGTCATTATTAGTCCCTGTCATAGGCATAGAGGGAATATAACGATCGATAATTCGTTGACTGGATATTAGTTTGTCCTTTGACCACAAATACTTGCATAATCTCTATTATTGGAGCTAGGGAACTAAAAACATTGATTTTTATATACTAAAAAGTACCATATATGTAGTGATCTGATTGGATAACAGATTGGAGGTCTTATTGTCGGCTTCATTATTCCCAATGTTTTATATGTTAACATATCCAAAAAAAATTATCGTGTACAATATTTTTGAATCATATATTTTTCCTATGTATTGCTTGAAGGTGGATTAATGCTAACATTAGTTTGAATGTTTGTCTTAGCATTTTCTACTAGCTAAATTTATCCCAATGTTTGATATGCTAGCATATCCAAAGTTTGTCCTTCAAATACATTCTCTACTGTTCGAACTATTGTTACATAAATTATAATAAAAAAAATTTGGTACGTGAGAGACCTGCCACATTGCATTTTTTCTTAAATGTTTACAGAGCATTTCTAACAAACTTAAATGTTTACCTAACAAGCTTGGCAACATTGAATGTTTACTTAGCAGGCTTGTTACAATACATTTTCTTCTGTTTCTTTATTTTATTTGCAATGTTCTCTGCAGTCAATTTGGGCAATATTGTGCTTCAGCAACATTGTTGGTTCACTGGTTCATGCTTGCTTCTTGCATCTCCAATGATTTATTATTTGGCTGTTGTTGTTGTTCTTGTTTACATGTTCATCTTGTTACATTTTTCATGTTTGGGGTTCTGCAACCGCGATTGGACCTGCAACATTCCTGGTGGACTGGTTGCTGCTTGCTTCTTTGTTCGTTGGATGTTGTTTATTGTTGTTTGATTCAACTTTGCAGGGTTTGAGTCATGCGACCGCAGTTGGGCCTTTTGGTGCTTCTTAATTGGGTTGTTATTTATTGCTTGCTCTTGTTTGCCTAAGGTTTGGAATGTTGGGGTGTTGCATCTTCAATTGGATCTATTATTACATTGTTTTGCAGTTGACTCCCCATAAAATGCTATTAAGATAAAATAACATACAAAATTTTGTAGTCGATGTAAATTGCATCTCTTACGCCTTCAACCAGAGTCTGTCGGCCTACAACTATATTTCATAGTTGGCGATGATTTTTCCATGGTTTATGTCTTATTATGGTTTCATAGTTATGCGAGTAAGTTTTGTTGTCTGGGCGATATAGTTGTTCTCTCCCTTTTTTTTCCTCTTGTAAACTTTTTTGTTTTTTACCTTTTGTTCTTCCGCTCTGTTATGTGTTTCTGGTTCTATACTTTTTCACGTTTCTGTGCTCGCGGGTTCCTGGTGTGGCAAACTGACAAATCATTATCTCCATCTATATCTTCACATCACGATTCTGACCGACTGTCGTTCAATTGCATACTTAACCGATTTTATGAATGTGGTTTCGCTGATAGGTGTTATGGAACTATGGTAGCTCGTGTTCATTGTATACATCTTGCACCAATAAATTATGTTCTCTACAATTCGACCCCGCACTACTCGAACTCGCAATCATGCCTCTGCCTACGATGAGTTTGTCTATCCGACCTACCTTTCCATACTTAGTCGAGTTTTCAAAGTTTGGCGGGTTGACGCCTTTCCGGGTTCAGAAAAGTTTAAAAGAATTTGTCACTCCCCTCCATCCCCGCTACCTTCCACCCTTCCCAATAGACATTAATTATGCTTTCAAAAGTCACAACCAACCAGACAAGTTCGAAAAGATTGGCTTTAATAAGTGGAAATTTCGAGGACATCTCCCATTAAAATTAATAAACAAGAGAATATTATGGGATCTAGTAATTTATTTTGCCTGCATTTTGAATTTGCAAAAAAAATAAAAATATTGGCTCTTTTAGTTTTTAAAAGGCTTCATCATACTAACAGTGCAATATTGTACTACCTCACTGTCATCCACAAACGTGTCACCCACAGAGGCCTTGACGTCATGTCCCTCTTTAATATTGTGTATATGTTAGATGTCAAATTTGAGAATCTGCTCGGATATGGGAATGTTAATATGTGCTATTAGTCACTATTCAACGTACATATTAAAAAAGATTGGCATTAATAAGCGAAAATATTGAGAGCATCTGTCATTAAACAAATTAACCCAAAATCTATGGAAGATCATACTATCATCCTCCAACGTTTCTTTTAAATACTTATTTCCATTTCTTTCTATCATCAAAGAATTTGGCTTTAGGGTGCCTTCGTTCTAATGCTCCTGGTCATGGACATGTAAGAAAACTTAGAGATGTGATTGACGCCCAAATGAAATAAGAGAGACTGGTTTTATGTGATGTGAGCTTTGAGCCAAAAAAAAAATCTGTTATCCAACAAAAACTCAGACAGGGGGAAGAAAAAGAACAAGTATCTTCTGGTTGGTGTTATCACTGTATTTGATGCTTTGGTTGGTTGAAAATCATGCCTGGAGATTTTTTCGTTGATCTTCTTTGTTTTCTTTCTGGGAGTTGGAATGGATTTTCAGGTCACATGTAAAATACTTCTTCGTTGAAGTATATAGTTTCTGCCAACAACACAGATTTGGCAAGTGTATCGAATTATGCAGTGCACACAAGAATTTTTCTTCGTCAGGGGCATCGCACTTACCGTGGCTTGCAAAATGGTCTGTGATGTTCGTAAATGACGTGAAATATTACTCCATTCATGAATGTACCCAGAAGCAGGCAAAAAAAACTATATGGGTGGATAAAACGACATATTATAACTACAAAAGTTTCTATTTCAAATTTTTCTGAGCTACTTCTGGGTGTGGTAACAGACTTGACAGAAATCCATGTTCTTTTTCAAAGTTTGTTCGTTGTCGTATGGATGTAGTTACAGACTCCACATATTTGGCATCACCTCCGAACATTCCAAACCTTTCTGTGGGCCACCATGTCTGCCACCATTATGACGAAAGATATATTATGATGTGATCTGCAACATTTGATACACTTGCCAGACCTTTGTTTCCAGAAGAAGTCATGTACTTCAACAAAAGAAAATTTTGCAACTGGCTTGGACGTCCCTTCCAATTTACTATAATAAAACAAATAAGTTCAACATACAAATCTTCAAGCAGGATTTTCAACCAAACAGATGATCGAATACAGGGAGAATAACAATCACAACATACTTAATTTTTTTTTTCCTGTCCCATAACCGATGTCACATAAAACGACTCCCTTGAATTTGAATTGGGCCTGAATCAAATTTCTAATTTGTCTCAGATGTTAATGGTCAGGAACAATACGAGGAAATCACCTTAAACCCCATTTTTTTGAAGGCAAAGGGAAATTAATACTTAACAAAGAATGGAATGTTGAATAACCAGCCAATGCAAGCAGGCCATATCTTGAAGAGACAAGCTATTCAAAAAATTGGGATAGATATAGTTGGCAGCACCAATTAAGTCCAAGACTTGAAATTGATGTTCAACTCGTTGTTGTTTACGAATAAAGGATTTGATCTTCAAGAAGACTATCAACAAGCTTCATCATTGTACATATTTTTTATTGGTTGGCGACAGGCCAAATCACAATCATTATGGAAAACAATCTCAACTATATTTTGTAACCCATCTTATTTGAATATATAATATTTGCAGTTTTTTTTTATGGTGTTTCCAATCTCTGGTATTTCTTTTCATTTTATTTTGTACCTTTTCTTCTGTGTCATTAAACATGGACGATAAGATTTTCTTTCTGCTGCTTAGTACTTCAATTTAAATAAAGGCTACTATGTTCGTTGCTTACATTTTACATGGAATAATAATTTGTCACAGGCCATACTTATGTGGCGCCAACCCTATACTTAAAGAAAGAAATTGGATGACATGTCCTGCTTTCATTCTTCGGGCCCCGTAAATAGAATGAATTAATGACTTACAACAAGGCAACTCAAGTGTTCACGCCATGTTCCTGTTCAATATCTTGCATATATTGCAGCTTCTTCTATTTGATAATATCTATGCATACATACTAATATGAGTACTATTGGAATAAATATAAAAACTTCCTCTTAGCCAAAACTTAGCCAATTATCTTCCACTAGGTCCCAGGTTTGTGGTATTCAACAACTATGTCCCCTGCTCCATCATATATATCTTGCAGCCAAAGAAGTTCTGTGATCTGCAATTTATGCTTTAACTAGTGATAACTCACCTTTTGGCCACCAGGCCCCAGGTTTGCGATATTCAACAAATATGTCCTATGTTCCGTCATATACATCTTGCAGCCAAAGAACTTTTGTGATCTACAATTTATGCTTTAACTAGTGATAACTCACCAGGGGTTCGAAAAGCTTGGCATTAATAAAGGAACAATATATTTTCTTATGTGAGATACTTAACCCTTTCCCCCTTTTCTTCTTCTCGTCTATTATTGCTTTCTGGTTATATACTTATTCACCTTTCTACGATCACAGGTTCTAGGGTTGGCAGGTTGACATGTCTTCATCTCCATCTATATCCTCACATGATGAATCCAACCGACCATTATTCCTTTCCATACTTAGCCAATTTTATGGCCGCGGTTGTCAGGTTGGTGCTTTCAAACTTTTCTACGTCTTGTTGCGTTATATACATCTTGTAGTCAAAAATTTCGTGGTTTCAATGAAATTTGCGAACCGAACAACATCCTGCAAATTGGGAGATGATTTGCATTTGAAACTGAAATAATCCATTAATATAATAATAATAATAATAATCCATTTTTAACTTCACGGCCAAGCCAGACACCTAATTGGTGTATGATACCCCCTTGTTTATGGGACAAGGGACCCCCTCCACCCATCAATTTGACTGGTAAAGTCTAAGGAGGTATACATACCCTACCCCCCTCTGGATTTGAACTGACCTCTTAAGAGGAACCACATGTTATTAGCCATTAGACCCACTCAGGCTGTATTAGTATTGAAATAGGCTGTATATATTAGTATGAATACTATTGAAATAAATATCAAAACTTTCTCTTGGCCAATACTTAGCCAATTATCTGGCCACCAGGTCCCAGGTTCACGGTCTCCAACACCTATGTCCCTTGTTCCATCATATACATCTTGCAGCCAAAGAACTTTCGTGATCTGTAGTTTATGCTTTTACTAGTGAGAACCCAGCAGGGGTTAGAAAACATTGGCATTAATAAATGGAAAAATGGATTTTCTTTCTGTCCATTATCACTTCCTGGTTATATACTTAGTCATATTTCAATGATCGCGGGTTGCAGGGTTGGTGGGATGACATATCTTCATCTCCATCTATATCCTCACATGACGAATCCGATCGACCATTGTTCCTTTCCATACTTAGTCAATTTTATGGCTGCGGTTGTCGGGTTGGCGCACACAAACTTGCCTTTTCTTCTTCCCGTCTGTTATGTATTTTTGGATATATACTTAGTCGCCTTTCTATGATATCCGGTTCCAAGGTTGGTGGGCTGAAATGTCTTCATCTCCATCTATATCCTCACATGACAAATCCGATCGACCGTTGTTCCTTTCCATACTTAGCCAATTTTATGGTCGCGGTTGCCGGTTTGGCGCTTATGAATTCGGTTGTTTATTGTTCAGTGATATCCACCTTGCACTCAAAACATCTATGATCTACAATTCCACCGTGGGTTCCTTGTATACATTAACTTCACTCAAAGTATCTATCGTTGCTTTCCATCCTCACCAACTTTGCATCCTTCCTAATATACATTAACTATGTACAGATTGGTACAAAAGAATTGGCACCTGTTCCTCCACCATATACAAATTGACTACTAGACTCTGAAATCATCCCCTCTTCTGTGTTACACATTATGCATTCAAATTGTATGAGATATACAATTTGGTCATCGGGGTCTCACGTCTTCTGAGGAAACCTTGTCACCCTATTTTGGATCCTCGCGTTGGCAGGTTCACGAAAACTCCAACTCCTAGTCATTGTTTTATGTTCTGCCCATCCTCGTACTTCTTTATAGATATGCAACACCAAAGTTTTAATACTAAAACAACATCATGCAACAACCATACAAATCATCATTAATAAGAAAAATTCTCGACAACCAACCATCCCTACAAAAATTGTCCAAAAACATGCAAAGAAGATCTTGCCAGGTAATGGCAAAGCTATTACAAATTTCAATATATTAGCGAAAAAAAATCTCGACCAATGTTTCTGTGTTCCATACTTGCACACTTTTTCGATTGCAGGTTCCCAGATTGACAACCTCAAAATTGTGTTTCAA
The DNA here is from genome assembly GCA_009831015.1 of Picea engelmannii. NCBI lineage: Eukaryota > Viridiplantae > Streptophyta > Pinopsida > Pinales > Pinaceae > Picea > Picea engelmannii. The sequence continues at coordinate 741,309 of ML780585.1, forward strand.
ATTTTCCGCAACCTGCAAACAACACCCAGAGTTCCACAATATACAATTTGTCCGGAGGAATGTATAAAAACTCTTAATTTTTCTCTTCCCCCCCCTCTATTATCCCTTTTTGGTTCTATATTTAGTCCCATCTATATGATCACAACCTCATGGATTCGCAAATTGACAACTCTTTATCTATATATTCACACCATGAGCTCAACCGACCACGGTCCCTTTCAATACTTAGCCAATTATCTAATCACCGGGTCTCAGGTTTGCAGTATCCAACACCTATGTTCCCTATTTCGTCATGTGCATCTTGCACCCAAAGAACTTTGGTGATCTACAATTTATGCATTTACTAGTGAGAACTCACTAGGGGTTCGAAAGGATTTGCATTAATAAGCAAACATTAGATGTTCTTTTGTGATATACTTAGCCCTTTTTCCCTTGTCTTGTTCCAATGTATTATCTCTTTATTGTTATATACTTAGTTGCCTTTCTATGATCACGGGTTCCATCATTGGTGGGCTGACATATCTTCATCTCCATCTATATCCTCACATGATGAATCCAATCGACTGTTGTTCCTTTCCATAATTAGCCAATTTTATTCCCGCGGTTGCCAGGTTGGCACTTTCCAACTATGTTGCTTCTTGTTCCGTGATATACATCTTGCACTCAAAATTTTCGTGATCTACAATTCCACCACAGACTCCTTAGTCTTTTTTCCATTTTCTTCTTCTTGTTTATTATCGCTTTCTGGTTATTTACTTAGTCTCCTTTCTATGATTGTGGGTTCCAGCGTTGGCAGGCTGGCATATCTTCATCTTCGTCTATATCCTCACATGACGAATCCGACCGATCATTGTTCCTTTCCATACTTAGCCAATTTTATGGTCGTGATTGTTGGGTTGGCGCTTTTGAATTCTGTTGCTTCTTGTTCCGTTATTTGCGGTATCCATCACTTATGTCCCCTATTCGTGGTATCCAACACTTATGTCCCTTGTTTTGTCATATACATCTTGCACCTAAAGAACTTATGTGATATACAATTTATGCCTTTACTAGTGAGAACTCACTAGGGGTTCGAAAGGATTTGCAGTAATAAATGAATAATAGATGTTCTTCTGTGATTTACTTAGCCCTTTTTACTTTGTCTTCTTCCTATGTATTATCGCTTTCTAGTTATATACTTAGTCGCCTTTCTATAATCATGGATTCCAATATTGGCGGGATGACATATCTCCATCTCCATCTATATCCTCACATGACGAATTTGACCGACCGTTGTTGCCAGGTTGACGCTTTTGAACTCTGCTACTTCTTGTTCTATTATATACACCTTGCACTCAAAATTTATGTGATCTACAATTCCACCACAGAATCCTTATTTCTTTTTCCCTTTTCTTCTTCATGTGTATTATCTCTTTCTGGTTATTTACTTAGTGGCCTTTCTATGATGACAGCTTCCAACGTTGGTGGGCTGACATATCTCCATCTTCGTCTATATCCTCACATGACGAATCTGACCAACCGTTGTTCCTTTCCATACTTAGCCAATTTTATGGTCGCATTTATCGGGTTGGCATTTTCGAACTTTGCTGCTTATTGTTCTGTGATATACATCGTGCACTCAAAATTTTCGTCATCTACAATTCCACTGTGGACTCCTTGAGCTCACAAGCTTCACTCTACCACAGCTCACAAATGCTTCAAAGTATGTGTCGCTGCCTTCCATCCCCACTAACTTCTTGTGCTTCCTAATATACATTAGTTATTCTCTTACTAGTGACAATTGGACACACTAGTATGAAATAGTTGGCATCAGACCCTCCACAATATATAAATTGACTACCGGATTCCAACATCGTCCCATCTTCTATGTTACACATTATGCATTCAAATGTTCTGAGCGATACAATTTGAACGTCGACGCCTCACGTCTTCTAGAGAGACCTTGTGAGCCTATTTTGGATCCTCGTGTTGACGGGTTCACGAAATGTCCAATTCTTGGTCACTATTTCAAGTTGGCACTTATGAACTCTTTTGGTTCTTATTCCGTGATATACATCTTTCACTCAAAATTTCTGTGATATACAATTCCATCATGCACTCAGCCCTTTTTCCCTTTTCTTCTTCCCATGTATTATCTCTTTCTGGTTATATACTTAGTTGCCTTTCTATGATCATGGGTTCTAGAATTGGCGGGTTGACATATCTTGATCTCCATCTATATCCTCACATGACGAATATGACCGACCATTGTTCCTTTTCATACTTAGCCAATTTTATGTCTGCGGTTGTCGGGTTGGCGCTTTCGAACTCAGTTGCTTCTTGTTCTGTGATATACATCCTGCACTCAAAACTTTCGTCATCTACAATTCCACCACAGATTCCTCGAAATCACAAGCTTCACTCTACCACAATTCACAAATGTTTCAAAGTATATGTCTCTACCTTCCATCCCCACTAACTTCCTATCCTTCCTAATATACATTAGTTATGCTCTTAATAGTGACAATTGAACACACTGGTACGAAATAGTTGGCATCCGGCCCTTTACAATATACAAATTGGCTACTGGGTTCTGACATTGTCCCCTCTTCTATGTTACAAATTATGCATTCAAATGTTTTGAGTGATACAATTTTATCCTCAGGGCCTCACGTCTTCTAGGGAGAACTTATCACCCTATTTTGGATCCTCCTGTTGACGCGTTCACGAAATATCCAATTCTTAGTCATTGTTTCGGGTTTGCTCTTTCAAACTCTGCTGCTTCTTGTTCCGTGATATACATATTGTACTCAAAGTTTCTGTGATCTACAAATCAACCGTGGACTCCTTGGATTTTTTTCCCTTTTCTTCTTCCCATGTATTATCGCTTTCTGGTTATATAATTAGTCTCCTTTCTATGATCACGGGTTCCAGAGTTGGCGGGATGACATATATTTATCTCCATCTATATCCTGACATGATGAATCCAATCAACCATTTTTTCTTTCCATACTTAGCCGATTTTATGGTCGCGGTTGCTGTGTTGGAGCTTGCGAACTCCATTGCTTCTTGTTCCATGATATACATCTTGCACTCAAAACTTCTATGATCTACAATTCCACCACAGACTCCTCGAACTCGCAAGCTTCACTCTGCCACGATTCACAAATGTTTCAAAGTATCTGTCATTTCCTTCCATCCCCACTAACTTCTTATCCTTCCTAATATACATTATTTATTCTGTTACTAGTGACAACTGCACACACTGGTACGAAATAGTTGGCATCTAGCCCTCAACAATATACAAATTGACTACCGAGTTCTGACATTGTCCCCTCTTCCGTGTTACAAATTATGCATTTAAATGTTCCAAGAGATACAATTTGACCGTTGGGTCCTCACGTCTTCTGGGGAGACCTTGTCAACCTATTTTGGATCCTCGTGTTGACGGGTTCACGAAATATCCCATTCTTAATCATTGTTTCGAGTTGGCGCATTCGAACTTTGTTGCATCTTGTTCCGTGATATACATCTTTCACTCAAAATTTTCATGATTTACAATTCCACTATGAACTCCTTAGCCCTTTTTCCCTTTTCTTCTTCCCATGTATTATCATTTTCTGGTTATATACTTGGTCACCTTTCTATGATCGCGGGTTTCAACGTTGGTGGGATAACATATCTTCATCTCCATCTATATCCTCACATGACGAATCTGACCGACCATTGTTCCTTTCCATACTTACCCAATTTTATGGCCGTGGTTGTCGGGTTGGTGCTTTTGAACTCTGTTGCTTCTTGTTTGGTGATATACATCGTGCACTCAAAACTTATGTGATCTACAATTTCACCATGGACTCCTCCCACTCACAATATTCACTCTACCATGGCTCACAAATGTTTCAAAATATCTGTCATTGCCTTCCATCCCCACTAACTTCTTGTCCTTCCTAATATACATTAGTTATGCTCTTACTAGTGATATACAAATTTCCCTATGGACTGTCCTATCATACCCTTTTCGATGTTACGCATATTGTACTCAAAAATTTATGAGACATACAATTTGACCCTCGTGCCCTCACCTCGAACAATTTTACCTTGTAACCCGACTTTGAAGCTGATTTTTCCCGTCCCTGCGACCTCTGTACTTATTTCTTAGTATGCAATTAGAAAACTTTCATGCTAACAACTGACCATGCAGGAACCGTCAACATTGTCATTAATGAGCGAAACACTCGAGGAGATATCCCATTATTACGCATTAAACCAATATTTGTAGAGAGTTATATTGTCCCTTCCAATTGTTCATCTCAAACACAGGTCATCGCGTTGGCTTGTTCAAGAAATATACAATGCTTAATCCCTCATTGTCGTATCCCCCATGTTCACATTTCTATGTATGCAATTACTAGTGTTTAATGTTAACAACGCATCATGCAACAACCATCGAAATTGTCATTAATGAGAAAAAGTCTCAAGGAGATATCCCATTCACATGCATTGGACCAAGATTTTTGCAGCGTTATATTATCCCTTCCAAATTTTCATTTCATTCATCGTCTGGAGCAAACAAACTTTCTTGTAATCTTATGGCAGCAGGTCGACAATAGTTTTGTTGAGATACAGTAAATATCTTCGGACATCAGGACCAAAAATTTCAGTGGTCTAGGGCATACTTTTACTATTCATCTCGTTTCGACCAGAAAGAAGTGATTTGGGCCTCTGTAATCGCTCATGTAGGTTGCGTCCCTGAGGTTTTTGACTGTAAGGAGGTGGTCTCTTGGTGCACCAAAAAATAGATTTCAAGCCAAAGAATTATTCCACTGTGCAACCATTCTCCTGTTTCTTTGTCACCTCACGTATTCCACAAGATGTTAAAATTGTCGACGCCAACATTGGCCTTAAGAGGACAAGACTGCAAGCAGTTCCTAGAAAAACATGATAACGGGTTTGAAATCTTAGCCAAGTTCCTCGAAGACCCGACAACAGTTCCTGAAGACATCACAAAGTTGCAGGTAAGTTCCTTTAGAAATCCATTCTAGGAAATTGCTTGGTTGTTTACAAGAATAACGGGACATGCATCCACGGTAACCATTTCCCATATAATTATTTATATTTTGTACTTCACAGTCAAGGAACAATTCATTTTCGATTGGGGGAAGCTAATTTACATTGATATTTGTTCCTAGTTGTCACGATTCAAATAATCGAATAAATTTTATATGTCATCCTACTTGATTTTTGCAATAGTGCATTGTTGTCCCTTTCCAAAACTGTCTCTTTCCAAGAAAATAAACTATGGATTCGACCCAATAACATTCTAGTACCAGGCCTTGTGGAGGCACAAGGTCTCCCATTGTTTTTATGAAGTTTTTAATGATTTTTTCTCATTTTTCAAATATTTATTGTTAGGGAAGGATGCTCCGTGGATGTCTAGCCAGGCAACCAAGTTTTTGAATAGGAAGGCCACACTTGAAAAAAAAGAAAATCACAGTGTACTAATGGTCTTTGTCTCCAAGGGAAATCTTGATTTCCTTCCATGCCACATCACGGACAAGATGTTTGTTGCAGAAATAGCAAGGAAATACAACCATTGGTTTCATTTTTTCCATGAAAAAAAAAAAAAAAACATTTCATTCCTCTGCCCTAGAAGGTCGGGGACTTCGTGTGCAAAAACATCAACAAGATTGACGAATTTGTCCGACATTTCAYGAAATTGAACCTAACATATGCTAAAAGGCCAAAAGAGTTCGACACYAATGGGATTTTTYGAGAACATTTACTGGAAGTTGGCTTTAATGACTCTTTTTATTCATAGACACTTGACCGAAGACAGGGACAATGAYGACAAMAATCCTGCTGCTGGCAACTGCGACATAGAGACATTGCAACGTGCAACTAAATTGTACAGACAACAGGGAAAAGTATGTGGTGAGAAGAGTGATCAGTCCCCCGCCAGCACTCCCAGGAGCATGACATCACARAKAATCGCTTCAATGGCCCACCCTAGTAAGAAAGAAACACAAAAATATTCAAACAGAGGAGGAGATAAGAACCCTCCTTGCATAAAAATTGATAGTTCTCACAAAATTCCACTGACGAAGAAGAGAAAAAACAATGCAGAGAAGGCAGACAAACCCGAAATTGAAAGTGAACAGTTGCAACTTGAAATTGAAACTGAGCACATGCACAAAGTTGGTCTGTCCGCAATGGAAATAGCTGAGACCGACATTTTTGACGAAGATGATTCTTTCGTATTCTAGAGCATTGTTTTCGACAGTCAATCTAAAAATATGGTCATTGAAAAGAGAGATGTAACAAATAGGAAAGACAAATCTCGCACATAGATTAACTTTAGGAAAATGTGGTCGTCCAAAATCTCCCTATTTCACCATGTAACTAGTGATTCTCTCGATGATTCCATTGGAGGAATTGAAGCGGAAAATGGCAGACTGAAAGACCGCCTCAAGGAATTTGAGGATGCTTTCATTTCTACCCTAGAATTTGCTAGTCTTTTAGAAAAAAACATGCCTACTACCACTGCAGCCAAGATGAAAGTATCCTCTACCCTCCTTGCATCATCTAGAGCCCATGTAGAGAATACCATCAAGAAAATAATGCAGCTAGTTATTGAAGCCTGGGAAACATCACAAAATATAGTTTCCTTCTGAAACAAGGAAAATGATTTTCTTGAACATTTGTAGGCAAATTTAAAAAAGTATCAACGTTTCTGTGAACAGGTGTTGACCCCTTTTTCCAACCATGCCATCAACACCTCGGAACTGAAAAGAATGCAAGATAATCTCCCCTTCCCAAAGCGGACCAAAAAAGTAAAAACATGTTGGCAAAATAAATTTAAGAACCTGGAGCTCATTGTCGAATCATGTAAACAAGCCATATCATAAAAGGAAGAATTATTCACAAACCTAATCCAAATAGACTTATCCGGAAGTACCAATGAGGTTCAAGACCCAAACTTAATTCTCAAATCCTTGTCAATGACCAAAGAAGCCTTCGATAAACAACTTGATATTTTAAAGGGGTTGTCTTTTAAAAAAATTTACGACATAGTTGAACATCGTGTAGATGAGCTCAAGCGCTGGGTACTGTACTATTCGACACACAATGAAGAAATTGAACATAGTCTGCATAGTATTTCAATGGATCTAAGGAAATTAGAAAACTACCTTTATGACATAGAAATATGGGATGAAATCAACATGGCCCCCATGAGAAGCTACATTGAAGAATGGTTCCAACGGAGAATGAACAACCTCATCCAGGAAGGGCAACAATCGGTTGACATGATTCCACTGACCATCGACGACATCAACAAAAACGCATCGGCTTCATAGTAAGTATATACTGTCATCTTGTTTTCTTTATCAATCTAGTTATTATACCTCAAATAAAAAAACTATAACCAAACACTCATAACTTCCAATTTCTTCTTTTCAAGTCTTCCTCTCTACTGTTGTGCACTTCTTCTTTCGACATTCCTAATTCTTGTACTTATTTCTTTTTATGGTCTGCGAGAGCCCCAATCCCAGTCTATATGTGACAAACACATTTAAATTTCCAAAAATGTGTAACATGCATTATTATTTTTTGATAAATTTCAAAGAAAACTAATTCGGGAATGCCTTTGTTGCAAGACGTTATTACTATTTGATGTAACAAACATTATTAATTTTTGATAAATTTCAATTTTTTTGTGTCCAGGAACCTTTGTTTCAAAGAAAACTAATTCGGGAATGCTAAATTTTTTGTGTTCTATTGTATGCTAATTTTTTTTTGTTGCAAGACATTATTAAATAAAACTAATTCGAGAATGCCTTTGTTGCAAGACATTATTACTATTCTATTGTATGCTACATTTTTGGTGTCCAGGAACCTTTATTCTTCTTTTCAGGTCTTCCTCTCTACCGTTGCACACTTCTTCTTTCGACATTCCTAATTCTTGTACTTATTTCTTTTTATGATCCACGGGAGCCCCAATCCCAGTCTATATGACAAACACATTTAAATTTCCAGAAATATGTAACATACATTATTAATTTTTGATAAATTTCAAAGAAAACTAATTCGGGAATGCCTTTGTTGCAAGACATTATTACTATTTCATGTAACAGACATTGTTAATTTTTGATAAATTTCAATTTTTTATGTCCAGGAACCTTTGTTTCAAATAAAACTAATTTGGGAATGCTAAATTTGTTGTGTCCTATTTTATGCTAAAAAAAATTTGTTCGTTATTAAAGAAAACTAATTCGGGAATAACTTTGTTGCAAGACAATATTACTATTCTATTGTATGCTAAATTTTTGGTGTCCAGGAACCTTTGACCCTAGGGAAAACATGATGTAACAAGCATTATTTCACAAAATATTTTTATTTCGATGAGTGGTTTGATAAATTTCAATTTTTTTGTGTCCAGGAACCTTTGTTTCAAAGAAAACTAATTCGAGAATGCTAGATTTTTTGTGTCCTATTGTATACTAATTTTTTTTTGTCTAGGAACCTTTGTTGATGTAACGGACGTTATTACTATTCTATTCAAGATATTATTAGTATTCTATTGTGTTTGAATGTTTCGAACATAAACAAAAGTATGGAAACCTCAACCCCTCTACTTCTTCCTCTTGCAAATTTCATTTCAATGGTGAGGTTATAGAAGGATTATTTTCTTATGTTTAGAGGATCATGCAGCTTTCATGTACTATCAAATTTAGATACTAGGAACCTTTGTTGATGTAACATTGTATTAATTTTTGATAAATTTGAAAGAAAAAATATTTGGGAATGATAAATTCATGTACTTCAACTTGTTTCCCACGTGTCTGTACTCGGTCACATTTATTCCCATTCCAATGTGGCAGGGACTACGTTGCCATACAACACTTGTTTAGTATTGTAAATCCTATCAAAGAATGACATTGGGGAAGAAAGAGGTAGGCCGCGAAAGGAATCCAATTCCTTATGAAGGTGCAAGGAAAAATTTCGTGATTGAATCCCTTTCTCTTGAGCTACTTGAGATGAATGTATCTCCTCTGGAAGTGGTGGAGATTTCATACCCAGATATTTCTTGTTGAGTTTTTTTTTTCACCATGGCCCTATTTCCAATCTTTAGACATTTCCATATCAACCACTCCTAGCAAATTCGTGGACTAATAAAATGTGTTAGGGTTCATTGATGATTAATTGTGTTAGGGTAAATTTCCTTAGTGCCCCAAATTTGAGACTGTCACAGCTTCTTAATAAATGCAAACACAGTGAATTCCCAGAGTCACGTAGCAGAAGAATGTTGGCTAAAACAACCTGTTGGAGCCGCCCTTGTTTTTTAACCCGTCACAATTCTCATTTTGGATACTTAAATTTTAAAGATGGCATTTTGATTTTTTTCCCCGAGACTTTGAAAACTCTGCAACCTTGTCACGTAAGCAGCGATGCTTTTCTACTCTCAAAACGAGTCCACTTTCGTAAGAATGTTTTCTCTTTTTGTTGTACTTCGAGACCTCGCAAATCAGATATTATAATTCATAAGTTCACACGTCTGAGTCGCAAAACGGCGAAGTCGATTTATATTTTCACTCAAGACAGTAACCAGGGTAAAACCTTTAACTCATGATTAAACGTCGTCGGGGTTTCTCACCTCGGCGTTCACCAAGTTCGAATTTTTATTTTTACAGCTCCGAGAGCCGAGAACACGAGGTTCTTTTGGGCTAACCCTGGTCAAGGATTAAAGGCAAAAAGGCTAATCATGGTTAAAATTTGTTATCGGCGTTTCGCCACTCGGCACTATCTTTTCGAAAGTTACGGCGCCTAAAACCCCGATTCACGAAGTTGCGACGTAATTATAGCATGATTAATTAACCGCCTAATCCAAGTTTTTATTCCCCTTAATTGAGTCTTAATTATCGCCATCTCGTGGTTTCGCGACTCGGCATACTAATCTCCCAGAAACTTGTCTTCGAAGTTCCGAGTTGTGATATGGCCAATAGATTGATTATAAAATTAATGATGCTCCAAATCGTGATTACTGTTAATTAAGCCAAAGTCCGTCCTCGCGATCTCGGGAGTTGGGGACTCAAAATGTTAAAAGAAAGTCCACGAAGTAGCGAACAACGAAGAATTGATGAACGGTGGTAAGATTTGATAATTTAAGATAAAGCGAGATATATCCCGTGCCTCGAGGCCTACACGTTTCCCGAGGTAGCCATTTTCTCTCCATGCTTCGACTGACTTTCAAACCGCTAGAAATTTATGACATTTATGGATAAGTAGGGTAAATCCACGCATATAAGATCGGATTTTATGCAATTAATTTGTTTCTAATTATGATTTGACAGGCTTATTTCGAAAAGTACTGAATTTTCAAATATATATAAGAGTTTCATTCTATTATAATGAAAGTATTTTCATAAGCATGCAGAGCTCGTCATTTCTGAGTGAACTAATTTCTGCATGTATACGCAGTTCTATCGTAGAAGGGAGAAAACGCAAGCTTCAACTATGGCTCCACGGAAAGCAGCAAAGGCGAATGTCGAGGTCACAGGTCAAGGCTCGGATAATTTCTCCGAAACTTTGCCCCAGAGTGTCGAATCAGTCCCTAGTTGGTCGTTTGTGTCAGACATTCTGCAATCGGAGTTGGTGAATTATTCAGACTCAGACGACAATGAAAAGGACGACCTGAACACTAAATACAAGATAGTTGTTCAATCTGGATTGCACAGGGTAGCGACCAGACCACGGTTGCTTCCATATTATGATATGATTCGATGGGCGTTGGATCACATAGACCTACCCACCAGAACTATCATGAACCAGCAACGGGTCACGGTCGGGACTTTTAGACCGGAACATATCCAAACCATGTATAAGCTTCCGATGACATCTGAATATACATATGATGCTGAATTCCTAGAGGAATTCAAAGAGAAGGAGTTTACGCAATATGATAAAACCATTCCCGGTTTGATAAAGGATTGGGTTTCGTGCACCGCGAAATTCATAGCAAATGACCAGGGCGTTTATTCAATCACTTCACTAGAGCCATAGTATAAGTATGTGGCAATGATGACATGCCAACTATTTGGGAGGGAGGACACATCACATTTCTTCATTGCGTGGGTGCCTCTCATGTTTCGGGTCGCAGAAGGTTGCTCGTTTAATTGGGCAAAGATACTCTCGGACAGTTTGGCCAACCAGGTCACAGAGTATCGGGAGCAGAAGGCAAGTGGGAGGTCGTCCTCATTTTTCATGTCCGCATATATTATGGACGCGATATGTTCCATGACACCATTCCCCTTGATGATCTGGGCTTGGAATCTAGCCGAAGACATGCCCATACATATATATCACGAAAATTTATGGGAAAATAAAACAGACAATTTCATATACGAAATTTTCAACTGGGTGATGGTGCCCTTGCATATCGCCATTTTTGGTCACCCACCACCTCGTATCTCGGACAGCATTGCTGCAAATCTGAGTGGTATAGCGGACTGGTACATGGAGGCAGAGTTCTCCTACTTCAGAATGTTCGGGGCTGTTGTTCCCCCACTTGCACTACCATTGTTCATCCCCAACAAGATGGCTTGTCGCAAGGTCGCTCGACAAATAGTGATTGGCGGGGTGAGTAAAGAACTCAAAACGTCTTCAAAGAAGGTGTGGTCGTCTTTTCCCATTCAACTAAATTATTATTCTTTATTGGATTTTGGGCATGCCAAAGCTGAGGCTGCAGCCTTGGAAGACCTGAAATTGGTCTCCATCAAATATAAAAAACATGATCCTCAGAGAGTTTTGAGCAACCATTTAGCTAATTGTGGGCTAAAGAGGTTTGAACATGATATTTCACCCCCGGATGACATTTTCCGAGGGGCGAGGTCTTATGAGGAAGTGCTAGCTCGGATCCGATCCTTAGCACCCGAAGACACCGCCTCTGTATTGAAATTTCAGGAACACATACGAAGTTGTCTTCCCGTTGTGTTGCGAGGAGGGAGTCCGAGCGTTTCCGAGACAGAACTGAAGGATACTGAAGGTCCTAAAGATGCATCTCCTGACTCGGGAAAATTCCAGGATGAAGGGAAACAAACAAAGAAGCCCGAAGCAGAGGCACAGATTCCAGACCCACCAAAGAAACAGAATCCGGAAACTGAGACAAAGACCCCTGAACCTCCGAAGAAGCAGGACCCGGTCGACACCCCAGGAAAAGTAGCGAAACAAATCGGGGAAACCATCACTTATGTCACCCCCTTGCAGTCGACGCAAGGAAATATAGAAGAGGGATGAATTTTCAATGAGGAACTAAGGCCCATAAGAGCAGAGGAACTTCCTCCAAACGAATTTTTCTTTGATAAAAAGAGAAAAGCGGTGGTGAAAAGAGAGTTCTACCAAGAGGGAGAGTCGACTATTAAGAAATTCAAAGTTATGACCGATGGAAAGAACAAAAAGAATGAGCAATTCACCACGGAGATCGCAGGAACGCTAGGAGCATATGCATTGGCGAATCAGTTTTCAGTCGGATTGCTAAAAAACCAGCGCAATAGGAAAAATCGCCTAATCAGGACTCTCGAGGCCAGATTGGCCTCGGCCACGGAAAATGCTCAAGGCCAGGTAAGCGCAGAGATAGAACTGGCCCGACTAGCTGATAAAAATGAGATAGAAGCGCTTAAAACCAAGCTCGAGCAAGCACATCTAGTGGTCTGGGACAGTCGGATACAGGCGGGGCAACAAAGGACTATGATTGCAGAGCTGCAGACTCAAGTAGAGATCATCGAAAGTAGGATGATCGACGTCGAGGGGTTTAAATCCTGAGCGATCGAGATTCAGAACATAATCTCTTCGACACAACAGAGTTTGCTCGCCAAAGTGGGAGCGATCCAAGAGAATTATCTATTGATGAATCAGGTTTCTAAGAACCTGACTGTCAAAGAAAGGGATGTTGAAGCAGCTCGGGTCGCCTTCCAGGAGGTGGTGATAGCCACAAACAACAGAGTTTTGGCAAGTTCTCCCGAACTCGCCATCCCAGAACAAACCAGAGGTAATATTCTGTTGAAGAATTGGGAGCACAACATTGCCCTGGGCAAGGAACAAGCCCAAAAGGTAACCAATTCATTAGAAGAAGCCTTCAATTCTATAGATGGTGAGCTTTTGGGTATGGACAGTGGAGGCGACGCAGAAACATTGATGCAAATGAATGTGGAACAGATCTCGCTTGATCTAAAAGAGAAGGATGAGAGAGATTCGGCCAATATCTCTTAGATAGATACAGTGGACATGGCCCGAGTGGAGAAGCACATGATTCAGCCCAGCGCACAACTAAGTGCCCTCAACATCATCGATGCACAAATGGGGGACAAGCTGCAGCAGTTAGCCCGAGAGTGTTACTTCACCGAGGCCAGCTGTCAAGCGGAACCTTCATGGCTCATATCTCAGCTTGTGGAAAGATGTATCGCCTGCATTGAGTCTGCGCGAAGACGAGCACCTGACACTAAGTGAAGACAGAATAGGGGAGATGGAGCGATTGCTCTCTCCTCTGTCATAACTGAAATTTTTGCGACTATTGAGATTCTACCTGCTTTGCAAAATTTTTATAAATATACCCCGGAGAGAAATAAACAGGGCTGGACCCTTTTTGAGTTATTTGTAATAGAGTTTTTACATTGAGAGTTAATACAAGCAGATCTGGATATTCTCAATTCCGTCACTTCTGTATCACAAGTTTGCTTCCTTGTATCTCATTTTTACATTTAAATTCGTATTAATAATTGATGTGCTTCGTTGTAATTTAGTATGACCACTACTATAAAGAATGATTTTGGGTTTTCTGTAATTGTTTATTTTCTTTCCTCTGCACCAGCTATCAGTTGTGTAAGACCAATCTACAGTTTCGAAATTCTACATATATTCTTTGTTACATTGGTTATTTTCTTACATATTTTCCTCTCCCGTTTATGTCGTGAGTTCTCCACTGGTAGAAACTTTACTTTGTAAATGGCTCAATGTTTTTCTCCCATCTCACCCCTTTTATGAAGA
>ML780585.1:756003-770284 GCA_009831015.1 Picea engelmannii
AAATGCTATTGAGAAACAATCTTTCAATTGTCTACATGACCAACGTAGATATAGTGGTGAGCTACCTATCCAAGGTCACAGATTTGAGAGATTATTTGGCTATCACGGGGACAAAAGTGGAGGATACAGAGTTGGTATGTATTGCTTGGATTAGATTTCCCCCATCTTGGAACTTTTTATCCAAGGTGTTTATGTTCGTGAACATTTACCTACTTATGAGAAGCTTTGGGATAAATTTGTGCATGAAGATATAAGGTTGGAATCTTGTTCAATGATGCAAAAGGAAGTAAAAAACACGGTTTTTGTTGGGAGAATGAGGAAGGGAAGCAATAAAGGATAAAATAAGGGTAAGAAGGAAGAATCAATCCAAGGTAAGAAGGATTTGAGTAAGGTGAAATGTTTTAGGTGTCATCGTAAGGAACATTATGCTAAACAATGTACAAAGAAGAAGAGGGGGCAAGCCAAGTGACATAAACATGTTGCAAAGAGTCTAGGTAATGTAACAAGAGTGGACGAGTTATCATCCCAGATCAAGAGTGCATTCTCCATGGTCTCTTGATTACTTTCCAACATTGTGTCAAGTGTTGGGTGGTATGTGGACAATGGGGTATTGAGACACATAACTTATGACAGGAAACTATTTATTAGACTTTAGGAGCAAGAGGGAGAAATGAGAATGGATTTAGATGATGATGCTACGTATCCTACAAAAGAATTGGTCTCAATTTCCTTCTACATTGCACTAGTTTATGTTCTTGACTTGAATGTTGTTTTGTTTGTTCTTGGTTTGAAGAAAAATCTTCTTTCAATTTCTTGTATGACAAATTGTGTGGCCAAATTTGACAATCAAAAGGTCGTTATTAGAAATTGAGCATGTTGAAACAAAGTTTATTATTTCTTCTCTAAACCTAAAACTCAATCTTTGGTTATGGAGCCGCCCCTAGTTCTAAGAGGAGTCAAAGTCTTTCAAAAAGTTTCGGCTATTCATGAAACATGTTTTTTAAACATCAACTCCAAAGCCCCGATACCGAAATCCTAAAAAGTGATTGTTTAAAAGGAATTAAACCGAATTAAAAGGACTAATTAAAAATGTTTAACGACTTTATAAGCCTTTCGTATTTTCTTTTTTCGGGAATCTCAACTTAAACAGTAGCTCAAAGTCCCAATGCACTTTTTATGAAATCTCTTTTTTAATCATGATTAATTAAAGTTTAAACATACTTAAAAAATCATTAATCAGTCGTGTTTCGGGAAATCAAAGAGTTATCATTATTTCACACTCATAAAACCTCGAAGCCCAAAATTCTGAAAGTATTAAGCGCCTAAGTGCAATTAACTTAACCTTAAAACATGATTAACGATATTAAATGACTTTTCGCGTTTCACAATTTGGGAGTTTTCGAAGACATTCCTTTCGAAATAACAGTTTTGAATTGCCAATATGTGGTAGTATTCATAACAAATTAATAGAAATTTTTTTAGTGTAAAGTGTGTATCTACAGGCATACCATCCCCATTAAAGAATTTAATTTTTATTGCATGTATCAATACACTCAATTTCATTCTTACTTTCAGACAAGAAGCGAGTTACATTCAAAGAGCTCACGCATTTATTCTCTGTAACAGGTTTTCATTTTTAGCACAAACATCATGGCACCTAGAAAAGCGCCTCAAAAAAGCGAGGAGGCCGGTGAGAGCTCAAATACAGATGGAGATGTTATCTCCGATACTACACCACATGCTGTGGATTCAATCAAGTCATGGAGACAACTTTTTGATATCTTGGATTATGAGGTTAGGAATTGCCTCGACGATTTCGGGAACGAAAGGACTGAAAATAAACTCAGGGATATAGTAGAGTTTGAGCTCCATAAGATAGCCACACGGCCGAGACTTAGGCCATACAATGACATGATAAGTTGGGCTTTGGAAAAAATTAACATTCAGACAAGGAGCATTCTAAACAACCAAAAGGTCATCGTCGGCTTGTTCAAACTAGAGCACATCCAAGTAATGTATAAAATGTCCCCTGTCTCTAAATACATTTATAATGCCCAATTTGTAGAGGAATTTCAAAGAAAGGAGTGTACAGAATTTGATCAAACATATCCAGGTATAATCAAAGAATGGTGGGGTATTCTAGCTAAATTTAGAGTTGATACCCATGGAATTTATGCCACAACACCGTTAAATGAATACATGGTTTATATAGCAATAATGTTATGTAGATTGTTTGGGAGGAAAAGCCCTACCCATTTCCCCGCGGAATGGGTTCCAATTCTACACGAGGTAGTCGAGGGTTACACCTTCAACTGGGGTAAAATTTTATCAAATAACCTCACCAAGGAGATTGCAGAGTACCAGACGGCAATATCAAAAGGTCAACATGTATCTTTCTACATGTTTGCATACATTATGGATGCTATATGTTACATGACTCCATTCCTCTTGATGAATTGGAGCTAGAACCCATCTTGTGTTGAGCCCATTCATGTTTATCACTCTAAAATATGGGAGGAGAACATTAAAGATTTATTTTACGAAGTCTATCACTACATAGTGATACCTGTGCACCAAATTTTGTATGGTAATGCACCCCCTAGGATTTCAGATAAAATCGTGGGAAACCTTAGAGCAATTGCAAATTGGTTTAATGAGGAGATTTTCTCTTATGTCATAGTTTTTGGGTGCTCGTTTCCTCCTCACGCACTTCCAAAGTTCCTCCTTGACAGACTGGTGTGCAGGGAGGTAGCCTACCAAATAATAATAGGTGGCATCGACACAGAATTGAAAGAAGTTCATAAGAAGTTTTGGCCAGTCTTTCCTATACAAATTGGGAAGTTTTCACTGCTTAAATTTGGTCATTCCAAGGTAGAAGTTGCAGCACTCGAAGACATCAAACTGGTAGATGTTGAACTCAGAAGACATGATCCTTATCAAATTGTGGGAAATCATATTGTTCATTTCAATATGAAAACGTATGAGCATGAAGATTCCCCCTGTGACGACATATTCAAAGGAGCTAGAACTTATGAGGAGATATTAGATAGAGTCCGGGCGTTACCACCCGACCTACAGACCAACTTTCTGACTTTCCAAAAGCACAGACGGAGTGGTTTTCCAAAGATACTACAGGGAGAATCAACAACCCCTCCTTGAGTACAAGAAAATATTCCTCCAGGTTTCAAACCAGAGGCTCAGGATAAAGGGACTACAGAAGAAGGGACAAAGAAGACTGAAGTGTCTTCACAAAAAGTAGAAGCTTCATAAACAAAGTACCCAAGGTCGAAAACAAAATTTAGGCTCGAGACACCTCCAAAGTCGAGTCAAATGATTCCTCCTTTATCATCAACTATTCCTGCCGATATCCCCAAAACAATAGGAGAAACCCAATCTATGGACTTGGGCAGCCCTATTACATCATTGACTCCTTTACAGTCAACTTTTGGGACACCCCATCTAGAAGTCATATATGTAAGTGACCTCACTCCAATTTCTAGAGAAGAGATACCTTCCTCTAATTACTTTTTCAGTAAAAAGAGGAAGGCAGTAGTGAAACAAGAAATGCATTTGAGAGAAGGCACAATGGTAAAGAAGCATAGAGTGCTCGTATATGGACAGAACCTAGAAGAGGAGGATTTCACCACAGAGGTAGCAGGCTCTATGAGAGCTTTGGCAACAACCAATTTATTCACAATTGACAATCTGAAAACAAGATTGAGACAGAGGAATCAAATGATAGCCCAGTTGTAGAGTCAAATAAAAAATACTGAGAAAAATATCAAAGAGGGGTTAACTAAAGGACTTGATCAAGCCAGAGTTGTTGACAAACAAGAAATTTAATTGCTTAAGTCAAGTCTAGATGAGATGAACAAGAAGATGCAAACAAGTCAAGTGAAAGTTATTCAGCAAGAAGAATTTGTAAGACAACTACAAGCTAAATTGAAATTCCACTAAAGTCTAGGTTGTAGATATAACAAAGTTTTGAACCCAAGCACTAGAAATACATCAAAAGATAGAAGCAGAGCAACAAAGATTGATTTCTAAAGTAGACGTTATTTAGAACTATTTTCGAGAAGTAAGTCAATATTTCGACAACGTTGTTCTCAAAGAAAAAGAGGCTAAAGCATCCTGGGCTAGTTTTGAAAAGGCAATTGTACTTTCAGAAAAAAGAGGAGGTATCAGAAACTCCAAGGTTGTTTGTTGCAGAGCAGATCAGGGGTGATATCATGCTTAAAGTATGGGAGGCCAACATAGCCGAAAGAAAGAAAATGGCCAAGGAAGTCAAAGATGATTACGAAGATACATTTGATTTGCTAGACAAAGGATTATTACGCATTGGAAGAGACGATTGTCCTGGGATACTAGGCCAAATCAATATTGTAAGACATCAACTGAAACTCAAAGAGAATTTGAATGAAATTCAGATAGAAATTTTGCAATTAAAAGAGGTTGATGTTTTCCAAATAGACAGATGGTTGGTAAAGCCAAATTTAAAATTGCAATCAGTTAAGTTTGCTGACAAAGGGGTTGAAGAACGATTTTCGAAAATTCAGAGGAAGCTTTATCTGTTCGAAGCAAAGGATATGCCAGAGCCTCCTAGATTTTTAGTGTGTTTTCTAGAAAAATGTATTGAATGTCTCAGACCAAAAGAAGGAGATACTTCAAAGAAGCAATGAAGTATCATATTGTAGGCTCATATTATCAAGAAGATAGAGAAATAAAAGATAACCATGTAAACGGTTCAAGTTTGCATTTTTGTAACCATTAGCCCCTAGGAGTTAGGAAATCACCAACCATCAAGAATTTGTGACTTTGTATAAATATAATTTCATAAGACTAAGAAAGGGATTTTTTGTGGTCGGTTGTACTAGAGAAGTTTTTCTATTTACAGTGATTAATGAGAATACAAAACAGAGATTCCAGATTCTGCCAACCCTAAGTTATGTGTTTCTCTTTACTTTCATTTTCAACTTCTTTCTCTTATATATCTTTGATGAATGCTCAACTGCAATTTAGTACAACATCTATTGTGGTTAATTGTTATTTGGTTATCTAATCGTTTACAATTTTTCCTCTGTGCTTTCTATTAGCAGGCTCAAGACTTGTAGACTATTCAGATCACTATATTTTTATGCTTCATTAGAGATCTCTTGTATTTTTCTTCCCCTGTTGCAAAGTGATATTCCTCCATGATTGATGCCTCACATTGTTTCAACATCTTTATGCTTTTCTCCCATCACTTTCATGATTTTTCAAATTTGACCCAGGAACAGGAAACGACCTCTGAAACTGTTATATTATTAATTTAAGTTTGGGAACTTTTCTCTTATAATCTGAAACAGAAACAACAAAACTTGAAAACAAAGTAATAGATTTATTAACCATTATCCCTCATGATTGTACCTATTACAAGACAGCCTAACACAAAACCCGGCCTTTCAGATCAGACTAGCATTGCTTTAAACTTATTTAACACTATCTTACAGACAACAAACACCCGGGTAGAATTAGAACGTTCATGGGCGGTAATTGAATAGGATATAAGCATCCAGAAACATTGGGAAGCTAGACAGAGACAGTTAAGAAACTAGCCATAGCTTTTCCCTTTAGTTACTGATACATTTTATACCTTAACTCTCTCTACCTTTTTTCAGATGCCTTGACTTTATACTTTAAAGCCTTAAGTATAAACTCTGGAACAATAGAGCCCATGTTGTGTCTAAAGGGGTTCAAGTTAGAGTTCTTTAAAGATTATAGGTAGACCCGACGAAGTAGAGTGCTTTGATACATAGTAGCACCAAATTGTGTAAGTTACGACACATGCATTTTGGACACTTGCACAGTGGAATGCGTACTTTCTCGAAGAACTTGGTATAGGGATTGTCGAACTTCAAAATAGAGAAGGAATGTGTATGTTAGGGATGTGCACTTGGTAACCATGCTAAGGTTACTTTTCCTAGTAACGACCATATATTTAGAGAGACCCTTGATTTGATCATTCACATTTGTTTGGAGCCATGCCTTCCTCAATTCTTATAGGTATTTTGTATTATGACACCTTCAATGATGATTTCTCATGCACAACCTAGATTTATTTTTTGAAGAATAAGGATGAAGTGTTTAGTAATATCATAGAGTTCAAGGCCTTGATTGAAATAATACATGGAATAATATCAAGGTGTTTTGCTCAAATAATGGAGGTGAGTATACCTCCTCAAAGTTTGATTCTTTTTGCAAGGAAGAAAAGATCAAAAGGGAGTTGAGATGTAGAGAAGAAGAAAAAGTCTATTGGTTGGACTAGTAAGTCTTTAATTTGTGACATGGATTTTCCCATGTATCTTTGGGTTGAGGCTTGTAATATAGTTGTGTATATGTTAGACAAGCACAATATCTTTAAGGGAAATATACCAAAGGAGGAATTCACCAGTGTGAAACTATAGCTATCACATTTCCATGTATTTGGTTATCCAAATTATATTCAAGTTCCAAGGAGAAGAGGACCAAGGTTGAACCCTCGAGTATCAAGGGTATTTTTATGGATACAATGAATTTTTTGAATCTTTCAAGATTAAAATTATAACATAACATTACATTGTGGTGGGTTGAGATGTGATGTTTGATGAGGATATGTGGTCCTCT
Organism: Picea engelmannii; assembly: GCA_009831015.1. Taxonomy (NCBI): domain Eukaryota; kingdom Viridiplantae; phylum Streptophyta; class Pinopsida; order Pinales; family Pinaceae; genus Picea; species Picea engelmannii. The sequence continues at coordinate 762,646 of ML780585.1, forward strand.
AAACACACACATGTTCTTACCCTTGGGAGAGTGGATGGTGGGGGTGAAGATATGTGTGTATGTATCACGTGTATCTCCTTTAGTTATTGAAGGAATTGATTTAGAGGATAGAGTAAAATCAAATCCAAGTGTGGAGCAAGAAAGTTCAAGGATGGATATGCCATTGCCTTCTACTTCAACACACATGAAGTTGATATGGCTTACTCAAGCATTATAGGATACAAATGAGCATGTATGAGCACTAATATCTTCGATGAGGATGAGTATACCTCATAGAATATATGCTAACTATATTGCATTGACTACTTCCATCTGTGAGCCTTCCAATTGTTTTAAGGTGGTGAATTGTGATTCCTTGATGGAGGAGAATGATGTTTTGGTGACAATTCCTTTATAGGGACCAATTATAGACAACAATTTTCATCGAGTTGCAAATAGAATAAATTAGTGTTTGTGAAAACACTTTGCTCATAAAGAGGGAGTGTTAAAAGTGTTTACCCCATTCTTGAGGGCACTCCATGTGATGTGGGGTGTATGGGATATTGACTACTTTTGATTTTATTGTGATGGAAATACACATCAAAGATAGCTTACTTACGTTTTTCTAGAACTTGACTTGATGCTTATATCACACATTTCCTTTAGAGGTTGGAGACCTATGTGGCATGGTGAATTTCTTCTTGGTGTGCGCTTGGAGAGTTTAGTTGCTTGTTTGGGAGCATGACCCACTTGGAGGAGGAGAATTGGGTATCTTGAAGGAGGGTGTTAAAGCCTTAGTGGAATTGGGCCACTTGGTTCCTTGGATGTAGGATTGTACTTGAATTAAGGATGCTTGGTTTAAGGAGTGATCATGTAAGTGTGGAAAACCAGGAGGTAACAATGGCTTAAGAGGGAGCATTAGAGCATTGGAGGCCTTTGGAGGAGGATCATTGAAAAAATATTTTGGAGCACTCACCTTAGAACCCTTTCTTGTTGGATGTGCATTCCTTGGAGTTTTACATCTGTCATGTAGAGTTCAAGCACTTCACAAGTAGGCCTATATATTGTTTAATTAAGTTGCTTGTTATGTACTAGGTCCATTTTATTATTGTTGGCCTCCCTCAACTTTTGTATAAATAAAGGGAGGAGAGAGTATTTTCACTTATTCATATTTTTCACTCATGTAATAACATACTTGTGTTAGATATGTGAAAGCTAAAGTGAACTAGTTTCTTTGTACTCTTCTTCATTTTATTTTCTCTCTCTTATTTTGAGCACTAGGGTTCTTGAGGAGATTTAAGGGAAGACTAGGGTTGGGGTTTTTTCTTAGGAAGACAAGGAAAGCTAGGGTTTAGGATAAATACTATAGGATCAAAGGGAGCACTTGATATTGTAGTTATTGTGAGAGAAGAAGATTGAGGTTTTGTGGCATTAAGAAACCTTGGTATTAATTGGAGTGATTTATCTCAAGAAGATGTGGCAAGACTATTGTGTACACTTGTTTGATGCAAATGAAAGTTCCAAGGATGAATTCTAAATGTGTATGTTAGATCATTGATGATATTTGGTGGAACAACCAACTTTGGTTGGGAGTGATTCCTATCTAGAAGGAGTTGGTGACAAGGGTTGTCTTATGGTTTGGGTTTGAAGAGCATGGCTTGTACTAGATTGTACTAAGATGTTGTATGTACTTGCACTTCATATTATACATACGTATGAAGTGTGCATGTTGTACAACATTTATGTACTTGTATATTTGAATTTCAACTTATGTTATCTTCATGATTGAGTAGTTTCTAGCATTGGTTGTGAAAGATGATTAAACATAGGTTGAGGTAGATATTGTTAAGTTATTTAATACACATATAGGAGATAAAGGAGTAGATTTACTATTGTAATAATAGGATGTCATAAGTCATTTTCATATATGGCATTTTCTTAGGAAGTGTTCCTTGAGGTCATATTCATCTTCGAGACTAAAACATCATAAGGAATAGATAAGAGGAACCTCAAATTTGATGGGAAATTTCTAAATTTGCATTAATTTCCCTATAGTGAAGTTTTAACACCTTTTTTTCTTCCTCTTCCTCTTTCTCTCCTTCTTCCTCTCTTTATCCTTCCACTTTTTCTCCTTCTCCTTCCACTCCTTCTCCCTCCCCTTATTTCTCTTTCCCTTTTATTTTCTCCCTCTCGTCTTATAGTTCTCCCTCTCCCTCTCATTTCTCTTTCCCTCTCCTTCTACCCCCTCTTCTCCCTCTTTTTCTCCTCACCCCTCCTCTTCATTTCTCTCTTTCTCTTATTCTTATTCTTCTTCTTTTTTTTTCATCTTCCTCTCACAAGATTATATATCCAAAATAAAAAACTTAAATAACAAAACTAAATCTCAAATCTAATTAATTAAATTAATTATAAATATTATTAATACTTATTGTTATTATTATTATCAAATTATTTTTATTTTACCCTTAAACTAAACCATGATTACACTACTTTAGGTCGTACTTAGGTTGATATCAATAAACACACCCATTACTTGATAGTAAAATACATTATTGCAAATTATATCCTTTAACCCGTCTTCTCTGTTTCATTTTACCTTTACTCCTACTCTATAGATGTCTAAGTCAATATGTATGCATGAGAGTAGGTTGAGATGGTGTTGGTCATGGTGTGATATTTTATATCCATTAATTAAAACAAATATGAAATTGTATTCAATAAGTATCGTTCTAGTTGCATGGAACCGCCCCTCTCATCCATGTGACCAAGGTGCCTCTACCTTTTTTTTTTATGTTATGCACGTGTATTTTCAATGCTCATGCCAAATATATTTGATTCCATGATTCTATTATCATTTCAACGCATCTACGTATCATGCATCTTCCAACAAAGATTGATCAAAAGATGATGATCGATGCAAGAAAAGAGAGGTGTAATAATCAAGAAGAACAAAAAAAATCAAAAGAAGTTGATGAACCTGAGATAAGGAGAGGTGTGATTACATAATTTACAATATTTATATAATATTGAAACATATATATTTATTTTAATAATATTTGCATTTATAATTTTAATAATGTTTTTTTTTTTCATAAATGTTTAATGAATACAATTAAAAAGTTTATAAATGGGCTAACATCACAAGAGAATATATTTTTAAGAGGGATTACATTCTTGAAACTGGATCAGGTTCAATGAATCTTGTTGGACACATGTTAGGGGTATTTTTAATGAATTTTGGAGTGTGAATTATAACATTAAATGAATTAATATTTTATAATTTTCATGATACATATTCCTTATATGACATGCATATTAATGATTGATCATGGATACAAAGAAGATGATGAAACTGAGGCAAAGATATATCTCATATTCCATGGGAAGAATAACTATGTAAATCAATTATTGAAAAGATACAATATGATTTTATAGAAGAAGTTCTAAAGTATTAAAATGACATATTTTTCCATCAAAAAATATTTGATATTGTCACAAAAGAGTGCAATGATTTTAGAGTAAAAGTTCTAGAATATTAAAATGATATATTTTTCCATCAAGAAATATTAATGATTGATCATATAACATGCATATTAATGATTGATCATGGATACAAAGAAGATGATGAAACAGAGGCAAAGATATATCTCATATCTTATGGGAAGAATAACCATCTGAATCAACTATTAAAGAGATACAATATGATTTTATAGGAAAAGTTCTAAAGTATTAAAATGACATATTTTTCCATCAAGAAATATTTGATATTGTCACCAAGGAGTGCAATGATTCTAGAGTAGAAGTTCTAAAGTATTAAAATGATATATTTTTTCCATCAAGAAATATTTGATATTGTCACCAAGGAGTGTAATGATTCTAGAGTAGAAGTTCTAAAGTTTTAAAATGACATATTTTTCCATCAAGAAATATTTAATCATGTTATCAAGGAGTTCTCAAACTTATATCACAAATATTGGAGTGAGATAAATAATCAAAGTATGCAAAATGCATCGTGACATTTTCATGGACGGATTCCAAACACACAAATTAATGAAGGATAGGATTTGAAGAGAATGGTTCAATATGTGAAGAGGATGATATGGCACATTAGGAGAAATATATTTGAATTATTCCTTTTTCTATTCATTCATGCTTTTAGTTATTTTTCTTCTTATCTCATTATGTCTCTTCATTGATTTTTTCAGTTGTCTTCATTTTTTATGGTTTTGAACAAATTTAGGATTTAATCTGTAAACTCCTTAAATTGAAAGGGAAAAAAAAAGCATGCCAACATATTTTGATAAAAACATATCGAAAAACAAGCTTGATGCATTCAAAGAGAGACAATATCTCCCGTGAAAAGCTAGCACATGGAGTGGACCCTTAGAGACAATAACAAAAGGTTTCAAAGCTAATAAATAATATACAAGTAACGGTGTTATCAATTAAAATTTGGTTTATAACCTAATTACCATTAATTGTTTTACTTCTACATAGCCATGCAAAACAATACAACGTTTTTTTAGTTAACTAATCGCTTAAGCTTTTAGCTTTTAATTATTTGTTTAGACATGCTTTTGGCATCATTCCAGGAGCTACATTTGCACTCCCCCATTGTACCTTTTCTCTTATGTAATATTTTAGTTAGTACCATTGACATACTTTTGTGGTCATTTGTTGAACCTTATTAAACTTATCTTATCTAATATTATGTAAATGCATAAATTTTGATGGAAAAAAAATACACATTCCAATGGGAAACCAAGGAAGTATGTGATTAGAGTCTACTTCAGAAGTTTGTCAATATAATATCATTTGTTATAAGTATTGTTATGAACCAACACCTTGAAAATGATAAAAAGTTTGAATAACAATCCACTTCGAGGGGGAAACCTCCCTTTACAATATATTCAATGTACAAGATGAGATAAGATGATCGTAATACTAGGTATCCTTGGTATGTATATAGGAGATAATGGGTACAATTATAATGAAAGGGTACAATGATGGGTTCTAGTTGAACTACTAATATAACACTAGAAATGAAATGATTCAATATCTAGGGATCGATAAGGGATTTTATACTCAGTACGGGGCATTATCTAGGGTTTAACAAGCCCCTCCCCTTCAAACAAGTGTTGTCCTCAACACTTGAATAACCACAAGTGTTTCTGCGTGAATAACTCATCTTCCCATGTCACCTCTTCCACTGGTAGGTTCTTCCATCTAACAAGGCTCTTTGTAATTGATCGATTTCGTAGTTTCTTAATCCTTATTTAAATGAATGTTTATTCTTCTAGTATGATTTCCCCCTCTTTATTAGCCTCTGGTAAAATATTCTAGACTAGGATCATCTCAACGATTACCTTCTTTAAGAAGGAAACATGGAAGACTGGATGTACATGTGAAGATGGAGGAAAATGCAATTTGTAAGCCACACCTCAAATCCTTTGCAACACCTTATAAGGGCCATAATATTTGGGTGCTAATTTATTGTCCTTATGTTTTTGCTTGAGGGATACCTATTTATATGGTTGTAGCCTAAAAAATATCCTTGATACCCCACTTCAAATTCCCTTTCATTGTGATATTGATGTGCTTTTTTTTCATCTTATTTTGTGTTATAACCTAGTTTTCCTTCAATAGTTTGAGAACCTCTTGTTGGTGCCCTATAAAGTCCTACACTACTTGAACCTTTGTAGTCCCCTTCAAGGGTGATGTGATGGATGGAGGATGATATCCATAAACTGCTAGAAATGGGGACATTTTTTTATTAAGTATGGAATGATGTGTTGTACCACCATTCTACCAAGGGAAACCACTTGACCCATTATGTTTGTTTATCATATGCAAAGCAACAAAGATATCCATCTAGAAATTTATTTACAATCTTAGTTTGCCCATCGAATTGAGGATGATAAGATGAGTTGTGAGCCAATTGAGTACCCAAACAAGAAAATAATTTAGTCCAAAAATTTCCAATGAAAATTGGATCTCTGTCACTTACAATAATCTTGGGGACTCCATGTAGGTTTTGAATTATTTCCATGAATGCTAAGGCTACTATACTTGCTTTAAAAGGATTAGAAAGAGAGAAAAAATGGGCATACTGATCCAGATGGACACTGGTGGCCACCCACATGTTCCACTAATTCAGAATGGTTCCACATCTTGGTAGATTTCTACAGTTTTTTCGAGTCCCTGACTTTTGGGGTCATTTTGAGGTTCTAAATGACATTTTTTTGGGGCAGAAGGGTCCGATATGTAGCCATAGCCAAATAATGGGTTGTAATAAATGTGTACTTCTTGGATAAACCTTTCTGACGAGCTACTGAGCACTTCAGACAGAGATCATATGCAAAAGTTATGCCCTCGATAAGTTAGTGTATCAACTAACCACATTGGGGCCCACAAACCTCTTAGAGTTTCATATTATGGAGTTAGGGTTTTGGATGTTTAGGGTTTTCTCATTGATACTTTATGTTAAAATGTTTTTTCAACCTCTTTGTAATCAACTTCTTATGAATGAGCGTAGCCAACACGTTTATCTCTTTAGGAATAAACTACCACCATTCTAGCTAGTTTGTGCGCTTTGCATTTTACAAACACAGTTACCAACTTAACGAGAACACTCCAGAGTTCTCATTTTTTTAAAGGTCTCATTTTTACCCCCAAATCAAAAAGTGGTGCTACCAGTAACACCCTTTTTTTGGAGGTGGTTAAATTTGTTTGAAACCACACCCTTGACATTATGAAGAGAACCTTGACAAAACCATGAAATTGACCCTCAAATTAAAAAGAGATGCTACCGGTAGCAACCATTTTTTTTTTAGTTAAAACTATGACCTAATTGAAACTATGGCTTTGACCACTGGTGCCACTTTTCTTTTAGTTAAAACTATGATGTAATTGAAACTGTGGCCTTGACCACTCACACCACTTTTTTTTTTTAGTTGAAACTATGACCTAATTGACACTGTGGCCTTGACCACTGGCACCACTTTTTTTTTTTCACTTAAAACTATGACCTAATTGAAACTATAGCCTTGACCACTGCCACCATCACAAATAAAACACTAAAAATTGACTACTGAATATAAAGGTGTTATAACTTGATAATTTATTTATCAATTAATTTTATTTTTTTAAACAATTTACATTAAGAAAATAATTTAATTGGGAAAAAAATACCTCTAAACAAATTCTTTAATTTAATGAAAAACAAATTTTCTTTTGAAAATAAAGAAAAAAAAACAATTTATGTTGAAAAATAATGCAAATTGCTTTTTTTTAATAAAAAATTTAAAAATGAGCTTAAAAAGAGAGTAAAATTGAAATTTTTATGGGGAAAAAATATTAAAAATAACACTTAATACATAAAATTTAAAGAAAAAAATGGAAAAAAAATTTAAAAAAAAATAATTTTTTTTTTTTTTTAAATTAGAAAACAATAAAAAAAAAATTCAAATGGAAAAATTATCTTTAAAAAAATAAAAAATAAAAAAAATAAAATACAATTAAAAATAATAATAATAAAACTAAACTAAACAAAATTTAAAACTAAACAAAATTAAAAAACAGAACTAAACTAAACTAGATTAAATTTAAAACTAAAAAAACAAATTTAAAAAATTAGCATTTAGTTTAACTAAATTAAACA
>ML780585.1:771355-807438 GCA_009831015.1 Picea engelmannii
AAAAAAGGGTGCTACTGATAGCACCACTTTTTGATTTGGGGGTTGATTTTTGTGTTTTTTACCCAAAAATATGATATTTTTGGGTTAAAGTTCTCATTAAGTTGGTAACTTTGTTTACAGCCTTTTGTATTCCATTCATTTAGAATCTGAGTTCAACTGTATAATTGTGTTTCTTGCAATATCTTTGTGTGTTCCTCTGTTATATATTTGCCTTCATTTTGTTCTCAACATAATCTGGATCACATGCTTTGTCAATCGATCCACTACTACCATGATGACAATATTTCCTTCAGATTTAGGTAAACCTGTAATAAAATCCATTGAAAATTATTCCCAACGTCGACTTGGTATAGCTAATGGTTATAGGAGACCTAACATCTTCATTGTCTCCCCCTTATTTTGTTGACAGACAACACATTCAGAAAACAATATTGACATTAGTTTTCAAAAATTCCTAGAAAAAATCCATGTTGATCTTGTGGTAAGTTTTCAAGAACCCTGAATGTCCTCCTATAAGAGGTGTGTAATTCCATAAGGACCTTCTATTTGAGTTTGGAATTCTTACATAAATATAGGCAATAATGACACCATAGAAAATCATTCTTCCATAAAAATGTATCTAATGTGTTGGGGTCCTCTTGTAGTTTTTGAATGATCTTGCATACCTCTTGATCTTACTTCCATTCTTTCCTTGCTTCTTCCACCTGATTACACTGTGAAATAGAAATATCACATAGTGAACCCTTTGTTTATTCGTCTTTCCTTGAAAATGTATCTGCCACAATATTATGTTTTTCTTTTTTTGTAGATAATTTCAAGTATTAACCTAGCATCATTGTAACCCATTTTTGTTGCTCTTCCAAATATAATAGTTCTTTAAGAAGCACTTCAAATTATCATGATCTATTTTTACTTTGAAGTGTCTTCCTATTAGGAAATGGCACCATTTCTTATTTCCATGTAGTATTGCCAACATTTCTTTTTCATAAATGGGTTTGAGTTTCCTTTAAGTTGGTTGCTTTCAAAGGCAAGAGGCATTCCTTCTTGCATTAAAATTGCACCAATGCCATGGCCTGAGGCATCACACTCCACAATAAAAAGAAAATTGAAGTCAAGTGTGGCTAGGTCAGGAGTTGTACACATATCCTCCTTAAGTTTTTCAAAAAATTTGGTTGCTTCCCGAGTCCAAGAAAATACTTCCTTGTTTAATAATGTTGTTAGAGATGATGTTATTTAACCATAGTTCTTGACAAACTCGTGGTAATAGCCCGTCAATCTTAAGAATCCTCTAAGTTTCTTCAAGGTTTTGGGAGTTGGCCATTCCCCCATATATTTAATTTTGTGAGGGTCCACTTTTACACCTTCATGAGATACAATATGACCCAAGAATTCCACTTCTTGAACCCCAAAGGCACACTTGGAAGGATTTGCATAAAGTTGTTGCTCTTCCAATAGTTGTAATACGCCGTCAACATGTTGTAAATTTTTTTCCCAAGATTTGTTGTATATTAGTATGTCATCAAAAAATACTAACACAAATTTTCTAAGGAAGGATTTGGAAACAGAATTCATCAATCTTTGAAATGTTGAAAGTGCATTAATAAGTCCAAATGGCATAACCAAAGACTCATAATGAAATTCATGTGCTTTAAAGGTTGTTTTGGGAATTCCTTCCTACCTCATTTTGATTTTATGATATCCCGAAGGAAGATCCAAGTTAGTAAATAAAATTTCTCCATGCAATTCATCAATGACAGGAATAGTAAACTTATCTTTGATGGTGATTTTGTTGATTTGTCTATAATCTGGACACATACGCCACGAACCATCATTTTTCGTAACCATCACTACTGGTGAAGAGAAGGAACTTTGGCTAGGTTGAATGATGTTGGCCTCTAAAATTTCTTGGATCATACACGCAATCTCAATCTTATGTGCATATGGATACATGTAAGGCCTAATGTTAGGTGGCACACTTCCTGGATGCAAATGTATAGCATGGTCATGATATCGATCAAGTGGAATACCCTTAGGAATCTCTCCAAATACCTTGGAATGGTTTTTGATAAGTATTTGGATATCCACTAGAGCATAGGATATAGGTGTTTGAACATCCAATGAGAACTATTGTTCACTTACACCATGGCACGGTGTATTCACTTTGTTTGAGAGATATTAAAAAAAACCCTAATTTCACTAGATATTGATAAATACCTCAAAAAATCATTTTGATGTACCCCCTCCTAATACATATTTCCAATAAAATAAAATCGTATTTGTACTAGATACCCCTTTTTATAGCCCCCAATACCTATAAACCCCCTAAGACCCCAAATCCCCTCCCCCGATACCTACAATATATTGACTTTATTTTTCACAATTTAAAAACCCCTTTTATGAATGAATGTGATAATATATTGGTCAACAAGATGAAGCCTCCATGCACCATGGTGTTCCTTTTTGAGTAATTTTGTCATGATATTAGAGCTTATCACTTTAGAGGGTTTCCCTTGGATACCTCTAAGCTCAATTTCCTTGCCTTGTAAGGAAAATTTCAAGAAAAGATCTTGAAAATTAAGGGCCATTGTTCCCAATGATTGTAATCATTGGACCTCTAATACAACATCAACACCACCAATTTGGATGGAAATCATGGGATTGTCCAATAAATACTCCCCCGTATTGAGCTTAATACTGTGACACTTCCTTGAACAATTTATGTTACCTCCATCTAGAATCATTACTTGAAACTCTGGTGCTGAAAATACAAAGCAATTGATACTTTTCGCTAATTTGTAATTGATGAAGTTATGGGTACTACCATAATCAATCAACACAGTTACCCTTTTCTTTTTGATATATCCTTCTATCTTGAGGGTTTTTGGAGTACTAATGTTGGCCAATGCATGATAATATATCGTTGGAGTAGTATCTTCTAGATCTATATCTTTAAATGGTTCTAATTCTTGATCTTCTTCCTCTTCACAATCTATGTAGAATAATTTATTATCACCACATTTATGCCCCTTATTGTACTTGTTGTCACAATTGAAACATAGTCCCTTTGTTCTTCTTTCATCCATTAGTTGAGTTGTCAACTTTGTTGGTTGAGTGAGGTTAGGAGAGGGAACATGATGCTCTCTATAGTTGTTATCAACCACCCTTCTAGTAGCCATATTTTTGTTTTCCACTTTCCTTTCCATAGTGAAAGCTTGCTCTAGGGATTTACGTTCGAAGAGATGCACCTCATGTTGAATGTTCTCCTTTAAAGTGCCCATAAAGAGATATAACAAATTATCCTCTTGAATCTTTTTTACCATGAGATTGAGCTTTTGGAATTGTTGAATGTGCTCTATAATTGAACCTTTTTTCGGAGATTTATCATTTTACTAAAGAATGTATTGCTCTTAATATCCCCATAATATGTTATCAACTCATCTGTAAAAACAGACCAAGAGATAATAGAATCTTTTTTTTACTTCACAAAGCCATCAATACCAAACAAATTGATCATTTTCTCAATACAAGGATGCAATAGTTACCTTTTGTAAGCTTGGCACTTGGTGTATATCAAAGAATTGCTCCATCTGGAATATCCATGTTATAGGATTTTACCACCAATCTTCCTCATATCGATCTACAAAATGAAGTAGTTCCTTGGTGTCACATTGAATCCTCAATGACATGGATCTTGAAGTGATGAATAATAATGATTCTAGGACTCAATCTTTATTTCTTCTACATTTTCATGATTTCCTTGCACCTTGTTATCTCCTTTAGGGAGTCTCTCATCTAGGGTATGTAAGAACATGTCATGCATGGACTTTTTAATTATTCCATATTTTTTTCCATATGTTCCCAATTTTCATTCATCTTATTTTCCATATGTTCCCGATTTTCATTGATCTTCTTTTGCATATTTTCATTGATCTTATTTTCCACCTTTTCAATCTAGTGAAAAATTTCATCTCTTTCTTCTTGAGTCATGGTTGATCTTTCTATAGGTTTAGTTGATGAAGTAAATTTTGGAGGAACCTTTGGAGCCATGTGAGAAAATGATAATTCTCTTATTTTTCCTCCTTTTCACAAATTTTGAATAATGAAAAATATATCTTCCAATCAAAAGTTATGCTAATTGTAAGTTGCGTAGCTTTCAAACCCTACTTTGGAGTATGTTTGGATGGCTAACGTTTATATTGATATATCTCTTAAGTTTGAACCCTTTTGAGTCTGAAATTTTGGACTGTGGTACTCTAATATGGCTTCTTAAACTACTAAAAACTTGACAGTCTAAATCTTCACCGATAAAAATTTATAGAAAAAATACCAAAAAGTCTTGTTTAAGACTAATTTTAGGATTAATAAACAACCCCAACTTCCACGAGATATATTTCACAAGTTATAACCATTCAAAATTTGAAAAAAAATCCACATGTAATTTACTAGGTATCCTCTGGATTTTGAAATTTTCAAAGTCTAGTACTTCACATAAATGGTTTTTATAGAAAAAATAAAAATATGATTCATTTGAGACTAATTTCAGGACTAGTCATAAATCCTAACTTCCATAGGCTAAATCTCCAAAACTATAACGGATCAGAACCTTAAATTTTTACAAGACCCATTGTGATATGTCTCCTAAGTAATGTCCAAAATGCACTCTCTAAAGAATCCTAGAAAAAAGTTATAGCAAAAATTCCAACGTGACTCACTTAAAGATGCAAAACCCTAGGATCGATGCTTTGAAACCAAATGTTATGAACTGGGCCTTGAAAATAATAAAAATTCAATCAATAATAATCCATTTCAAGGGGGAAACCTCCTTTTACAATATATTCAATGTAAAAGATGAGACAATATGGTCCTAAGACTAGGTATACTTGGTATATATATAGGATATAAAGGGTACAATTATAATGAAATGGTACAATGAAGGGTCCTTGTTGACCTACTAATATAACACTAGAAATGTAATAATTCAATATCTAAGGGGTTTTATTTTTAACATCTGGCATTGTCTAGGGATTAGCATTCCAATGGGATGCAAAGTTAATAAATACTATATAATTAGTGGTGTTATCAATTAGAATTTGTTTATAACCCAATTACCATTAATTGTTTTACTTCTACATAACCATGTAAAATAATACAATGTTTTTTTAGTTAGCTAGTTGCTTAAGCTTCTGGATTTTAGTTGTTTGTTTTGACAAGCTTTTGGCATCGTTCCAAGAGCTACATTTTCACTCCCACATTGTATTTTTTCTCTTATGTACTTTTTTAGTTAGTACCATTAACCTACTTTTGTGGTAATTTGTTGAACATTATTAAACTCATCTTATCTTATCTAATATTAGGTAAATGCATGAGTTTTGATGGAAAAAAATACACATTTCAATGGGAAACCAAGGAAGTATGTGATTAGAGGCTACTTCAGAAGTTTGTCAATATAATGCCATTTATTATAAGTATCCTAGAATGATAGTAACTAGTTAGGTGATTTTACACTAGCTCAATACATGTCATTATTAATTATGGTTTTATTTATTGCATACAATTTGATGAATCTAGTCACGAACCAATTGATGACAAAATGAAGTATGCCCTCAAGAAAGATTATGAAAAAATGATGCAAGACTATGATCCCATGTCCCTATTGATTAATTGTTAAATATGCATTACTTTTTAAAACTTATATATAGTTAGAATTCAAAGCCCAAGGGATTAGTTCAACTAGTTGTTGCCAATGTTGATGGGCATATAATTAGTTCTATGTCAACAAGTGCTCAGTTCAAATTCCCCGAGGTTAGGCCTACTATTCTATACCGATGTTTTTACTAAGGTTTTCACCACGAATTTGAGGAAGCATCCCTTGTGTTTTCCCACGAGTTCTCGAAGTTGAAAAAAATATAGTTAGAATTCCTTAATCAATTCAACCACTGTGATGTTCTTCCATATTGGACCTATCATTTCATAGGGAGAAAACAATATCACTAATTTTTAAACGTATGTGCACTTTATTACATCTATAAGCATTAGAATTGTTTATTTTATTAAACCTGCCTTATTTTATTACGTTATTGTAGAGTGGAGATGAGGAGGGTTCATAGGACGAGGGGGGGAGTGACCATGGTTCAAATGATTTCTCATTCATTTTCTTATATTTGTAGATATTTTTCAATGCAATGTTGTATAAAAGGTCAGCATTCCCTAGGGTGGAAACATATCACTTATTACAAGCAAGAAAAATATACACAGTTATTTTTAGATTTGATTTGAAATTTCATAATTATGTCTATGTATACATGTTATTTTGTTTTCGTGTTGTGAAATTAATGAAACGTTATTGCATAAATTAGACAAACACTAATTAAAAATATTTTATTTTATTTTTCACAACAATTAATATCTTATATGTGAATAAAAATACACGGGGAAATAAAAACAATTAATTATAATAAATTTCAATAATCATTAAATAATCATTAATCTCATTAATATTTAATCATTCTTAAAATAATAATGAAAAGATAAATCTCTTAAAATTAATTAATAATAATTGAATAAAATGCATATAATTATTTGGGGGTCCTTTTTTATTCCATAGGAAAAGAGGAATGTGGTTGTGCTTGGGGTCTAGGGATTGCACCAAACAATGAGGCAGAAACCTTAGCACGATTCTGGGAACTACAAAGATTGAAGGAATGTGGGGTAAAGTGCATTATATTTGTTGGGGTATTTTCCATTTTCACCCTGTTCTTTTGTGATCTCTCCATGCCTCATTCAATTGGATTAAAAATAATAACTTACAGAATTATAAACTCAGTGAAGTAGTTTCAATCCATTTCTTACTTCCATGTTCTTCAAACTCTCAACAAAAGGGTAGATTATCTAGATAATAAAGGTGCTCTCCTAGGAGAAGGACCAATCAGTGTAAATGTAAGGGGTGAGGTTATCAACTCATGTACTCCTCCCGCTAATTAATTACATGGATAGTAATTTCCATTCATGGTGGATATGTGGAATTCTGTGCAAGGAGGCTAGGAGGACGAGTTAAGAACCCTCCCCACATTCAATTCTATGCACCCTTTCAACTATAGAGAGCATTATGAAACTATGGTGTTCGGTTTTGGATTCGTGTCAGGTCATTTGGCTCTCCTAGCATCTTCCATATTTGTTCCAAATCATTTTGTGCTAGTGTAGTCTTGATTCCCTTGTTTCAAAGGTTAGACTTATTATTCGAGGCAGTCTACTATTTGGTTCTAAGTATAGAACATCATTGCAATATAAGATGTGTGATGTGTGAGCTGGGGGGCCTCTAATGAAAAATGAGTATCTATGAGAAAGGGCCAATAGAGACTCAACAAGGGATGTTCAAAGTGACGTTATAGTGGGGTAAATTGCATCAAATGTTGGTATAAAACTTGGTGGTGGACACACAAGAGAGGGATAGGCATGGGATTCAAACCATGGCATAGTTTCAAACCTTAAGGGTTATGGGGAAAAAATAGTGGGAGTTCATGCAATCTTAGTAAGCATGAAATCAAGCAATGGAGGAAAATTGGAATTTGGTGGTCACTAGGGTTGATGGTTTTGCATAATTTCTAAACTTTCCCAGAGAGGGTCCTATGCACAATCCTCCTCCTATAGTTGGCACAACGACTTTGCTTGGGCCCTAAGTGGTGAAATAAAAGAAGAATATTAGAGTGTCTAAAGTTTATTCAAACCTTGTATCTCATCCTAGAATAAGTAGTAAAATAACATTTCAACCAAGGACTTATAGACACAAGAAGGAGTTCTCCACAATCCAATTTCTAAAATCTYCGGTTAATGTTGAATGTATTGCAATTTTTTACTCATTTTGGGTTAATATGTACAACAATATACTTGCCATATTATAATAATTATCTCTTGGTTAGGTGTTTTAGAAGTTTTTKATTTTGAATACGTACTTGAAATTTTAGTAGTAAGCCAGGACATACTTTTTCATATTTGTATTATAATGCCCACTAGTTAGGTCGCTACCATTTGTAATACGAAAGAACCCATTTTTTTTCATGTGTGTAGAGAGAGAGARAGAGAGAGAGAGAGAGAGAGAGAGAGAGAGAGAGAAAGAGAGAKAGAGAGAGAGAATTAAATAATAATAATAATAATAATCAATGTGTGTGTAGACACAGACACACACACATAAATAAATAATAATAATCAATAATTGGATACCCAATTCAAATACAACTCTAAAAAGGCTTATRCATGTGAATAAAAAATTGATGTTATTAGTTCATCCATGTGGCCAATATGATGCTAATGTGACACCTCTCTTTTTGCATTGGTACAATAACACCATAAAGGATGCAATGTGAAATCTATTGACGTGAATGGGATTCTATAGAGATACACACGACACTATAATGACACATCCACTTCAATGTTGAATAAAAGATGCCAAAAAAATCTAGTGTGACGCTAAAGAAATGCACATGTCAACAACCCCAATTGCATCATATTTTGTGTCATACAAAAAAACCACATCCATGTGATACAAATTTCAATGCCAGGGCCTTGTATTATAGCATTGACAAAGGCCCATTGTTTGAAAAAACCTCTGCCTACTACCTCCACTCAAAAATCTCTACAACTAAGGAACTTTGAATATCACCCCCCAAAAAGCTTTGATAAATCATTGATTCCTATAAACTTGACCTTGTCATTTCGTATTATAATTGAGATTCCAAATGAATTATGATCCTCAATATGCCCCTAACTTCTTTGATGTCCACATTGAACTATGTCTCTTGAGAGTCTTTAATTGAATCAAAATTGTCTTGTTACGGAAATCTAAGTCCTATGGCTTTGGTCCAGGGCCACAACAGAGCAGTGCCCTTAGAAGACTCCTCTCAACCTATAATTAGACAATCAATTGGAAATAACTACCTACAATATCTAACTTTTATAAGAAAGGAAGAGGAACATACACGGAGCCCTACATTTGAAGTAGATCTCATTTGAGGTCTTTCACTCCCGAAATCCTTGACAACGATCTTCTGAAAGTTCTACAACCAAAGAAGTATGCAACTGCAAGAAAGTAGTTATATGCTAACTAACTAAATATAATAAATTCAAATTTTATGTTAGATTAAAAATAAGATACACATAATAGCATTGAAGTCATGAATTTACACAAACAATTGGACGCGAACAAGAGTTCTTTTATTGATAACAACAAAAGGGGGTTGGTTACAACCTATAACCGCTGCGACATGATCTCAGAACCAGGATCTAAGTTCCTCCACCCAAGGCTTGAGATGATGAAGACTACCTCCAAATTTTTGTGTCTTGACAAGTCCAAGGAATCAATAGGGTTCTTTTTTAAGAGATAAAGAGGAACACAAATCCTAAAAACAAGGGTTTTTTGGGGGGAAGACAATCTCATAAATATAGGGAAACAAGGGCTTGCAGGGCTATTAGGAAACTTCCAGCATAAGGCTACATATATTTTATCATGTCTTTCCTCTATCCCAAGACTCTTTTTTATACTCCATTTTGTTAGTTGGAGTAGTTATGCACGGGCTATAGGAGGTCAGCAACCTAGGGAACCCGTCAACTCCGCCCAAAATATCGGGAATTATATTTTTTTTGAGCCAATTAAAAATGTACACGGGTTGCTAACTAGCAAGGCATGTATGTACGTGAGTTTCTTTAAGAAGAGTCACATACATCTTGGAAAATGGGATTTTTAATATATTTTTAAGGAGGAAAAGGGGGGCATCTCCTGCAAAGAAGGAAAGGGTTGTAAATGAGGCCAAGGAATCGTCATGAACATATATGGTGGAAAATTATGCTATAATAGATGCCCCCTAATGTGTGAGGTCAAAAGAGAAATTGATGTGCAAAATACATTACAATTAGCCATGAGATTGTGGAGGAGCCATTAGGTAGTAGTAGTTGAAGACCAGTCCCGAAATCCTACCTACAAAAAAAACAAGTA
This sequence comes from Picea engelmannii, assembly GCA_009831015.1. NCBI lineage: Eukaryota > Viridiplantae > Streptophyta > Pinopsida > Pinales > Pinaceae > Picea > Picea engelmannii. Next base: position 781,341 of record ML780585.1, read on the forward strand.
AGATACTCTCTTCTCAAGTCGAGCATTTAAAATGCTTGAATGTGATGTAAGCATGTTCACCAATTCAAGTACACAATAGATCCATGAGTAATGAAATCATAATTGATGTCCATGGCCATGAAAACTATACATAGTGGATCCATGTGATATATAGAGGTAGCAATCATGGGCATGAGAAAATACACAGTGGATCCATGCAAAAAAGGAGATCATAGCCATGAATAGATACATAGTGGAGATATGTATCAGAAACAAATAGAGGATATTTGGAACCAATGGAGTGAACAAATTGATCCTCTGCAAGTACCAATGTCAAAGAGGGTGGTACAATCAAAGTCAGGTAGGAGCACAAAAGATGTGATGCTCTTACTTCACCCGAGGTCTTAGAAACAATCTGTCGTGGTACGAGTCCACACTATGTTAATAAATGTATCAGAGTCGAACACAGTGAGACACCATTTGATTATCATTCATTGATGTATACCATTAACAAATGTGAGATGACCCACCAATAATGATAATGGAAATCAAGGTACCTAGTAAAATCTAGAAAGTGTGAATACATGAGCTGATGTCGAACACCTAATAGAATCTATCGAGCAGGGGACATTGATGTATTCCAACTGTCAATAGCTAGGGAACCTGCCACTGATGACTACAAGCCCCAAGGTACTAATAATAACTTTAAATATATGTCTGAGAGTAAGATGTGATGACATTGATACAAAGAGATCCGCTAGAAGGAAGGAATTAAGCCATCCTCCATCATCCAGCATGAGGGGTAGCGAAAGGCCAAATATTTGAAAGGACTTAGAAGAATAGATTGAAAGGACCACACCGAGGTACGACTCTGACGTGCACTAGATGGAATAACACATGACAAAGACTCTCTGAATAGTATCCAATGATGGAGACTAATGAAAAAGATGAGGAATCACTAATGAGATCAAATAGAAACTAAGGTATCACATCAATCCCTATGTGCGATAATGGTTGTTGACGTCTGAAAAAAAATGAAACTACTCAGTCAACAACCAATGATGGTTTGTCATCTATTGAGTGCAAGTTTACCTATCAATGATGTAAATAGGCCCAGGGTGCAACTCTAGGTCATACTCTCAGAGAAATGTGTCATAGTCTATAAGAGCAGACTCGGCAACAAGAAGTCAATGGGGACCTTATGTACTAGCACAAGTGAAAGATAAAGATACTTGTGATACTAAGCAATACTTGACTGACATGGGAGGGTCGACTTGAAAAGTCAAACTTTTCTGTATAATGGCTGACACAGGTTGAATTCCCTTAACAGAGACACAACACAAGATGTGAATTAGGAAACATGGATTATAAACTAGGATACGTTTATGACACAGGAGGCATCAACAAACGCTCCATATGACTAGAAGAATAACCATCCAGATGATATTTTTCTCAAAAATGACAAAAAGGTCCTCATAAAGCTACATTAAACCCAATAATGAGATGGAGACTCATAAGATTGTGTTATGTCCAAGGGTGACATAAGTAGTTGCCATATATAAAATATTTAGACTCATTCCCATCCTTCTTTTTGGTTTTTTGATTTTTTGTCTTTTTCATATTATAAAACTTGAAAAGGAATAAAATAATGATATGATACAGTGGAGGAAATGAGTGTCGTGGGCAATAAAACTAGTTCCGAGAACAAGGAACATATCTATGCTTAATGGAAGGAAAGCATGTGTAGGATATGGACACTCATGGGAAATTTTCCTCCAAAGATATAGGTGTCAAGTCGCAAAGCCTAATATTGCAAGGCTATTAACTTTTCAAGAATGCATATACAATGGGCTATATAACAACAAGTTGAAGCCAGCATTAGGCCCAAAAAGAACGAATGATCGATATGCAATGAAAGTACAACTCAACACAGAAATGAGGGAGCCCCATAGGGTATTAGCTAGAATAACAATGAGGAGAAGATATGAGGCTTCAACACAAAGTCATGGCAGGACTAAACAGGGCTCCCGAGCCTATGAACTTATTTCAACATGGGTTCCAAACTACGAACAATGTTATAACTAAGGCACCCATGAATGGTAGGCTCTACCATGTGACAACACTTCTAAATAACAAAGAAGGTTTTGTGTCACAATTCAGTGGGGTCTATCCTAAGGAAAAATAAACAAGAAATGGATAATGCAAAAATACATGAAGGGGAAAATATAACCTATATGCCAGTTTCGAGATTATTACATGTCAGAACGGATCGACATGGAAGAAAAGGTACCAAATAAAATGTCTTAAAAGTATTGTCTATAAGACCAAAAACACCCACCCATAGGTTAATAAGTCCAATATAGAATCCTCTGATAAAAACAAGTGCAATGGGAAACATAACTTGAAAACAAGAAACCCTAAAAGTACAATATGTATAGAGCAACGCACAACCTTGAGGCTTATGCATATTAGTGCTCCAGGTAGAGCCCATTGCTAGGCTCAGGCCAAGGGTTTCTTTGGTAATCAACCTGTAAATGTTCCAGCTCAGTAAGAGGTCGAAGATCCATAATCATATATTCAAGGATAGCCTCATCTAAAGGAAACTCAACATCCATGAAATCAGGGCTCGAAAACACACAAATACTAGGGCTCGAGGTCTCACAAATAGCAATATTAGACTCAAGAGGAAATTTCATATTACTCGAGCTAAAACAAGAAAACAAAGGCTCACATACCCCCATTGGATATAACGCATGATCAATTGTTGAGACCTTGTCTCAAGAAGGCCAACATGACTGTAAAATATCCTTCTTAGAAGAAATTGAACATTGAGGATATGATGCCACATAATTTACCTGAAGCAAGGAAGATTCGACTCAAACGCTAGGAACACACAAAGGAGAAACCTGAACTAAAGTCAAACTAGGATAGTGATTATCAGATGAAAGTTGATCGATAGTGACCATGCTTTCGTTGTGAGGAAAATGCATCACACGAAAGAGCGTAGACACCAAAACATTCATAGCATAAACATAATCACTCCCAAGAATCATATTGAAATATAAAGGGTCTGGCACCACTAACAGATTGAATAGGAATATTCCCACCTAAAGTGATAGGAAACTAAGGAAGAATCCTCAAACTTTCACTAAGTCTTCTATCAAAATCCAACAGCTCACTGGTAACTTATACAAACTTAGGAGAACCCAAAGCTTTCAAAGACGAGGAGGATAAAATTCTTGTAGAGGATCCTTTGTCTACAATACAATGGTAAATACCCATTGAATTAAACTTAACCCTTATCTGGAAAGGTGTATAAAAAGGAAGATGAGACTCAACAAGATCATTCCAATCAAAAGAAACCATCCCATGACTTGGAGGGAGCGTACTTGAAAAGAGTGGAATGCCCTTTTGTTTAGAAGGTACTAAACTAGAAATGTTAAAGACACAGTCAAAATATGCATCACTCCCCAAAAGAAGAGTGGGATCAACCGAATATTTCATCGGTGAGACCACTTTGGTATAAGTCACTCTCCAAGAGAAGAGTGGGATCGACCGAAGATTACATTGGAATGACCACTTCCTCAACCAATGGTTGAATAGGAAGCGAGACAACATGGTCAAGAGACACATCACCCCAAAAAACAAGAGTGGTATCCATCAATGATGGCATCGGTGAGACCACTTCATCAACCAATGATTGAATATATTGTTGGTAAACTAAAGGTGACTTAGAACTAGAAGGGCCTTCAAACAAGGACCATTATCTTTGTAACATGGCAATAGCAAGGCACAAATGGGTAAGGTGATCTCACTTGCAAATATTATAAGGGAACTTGGGCTTACATCCTATTCGTCTAGGCTTCTCAACAATATCAATTCCCCCAGCATGACTTGCAGTGACCATTGGGTTGCCCCCAACATGACTTGCAATGGCTAGTGGGTTGCCCCCAACATGACTTGTACTGGCTAGGTGTTGGCCTCCAACATGAATCACAGAGGTTGGTTACTTTTGTCTAGTATGACTAGAAGTGACTAGACTCGTGCCCCCAACATGACTTGTAACAGTTGGTTTCTTACCCCCAACATGACTAGTAGTGTTTGGTTTCATATCTCCAACATGACATGCAGAGGTTGGTGAACTCATACCAGTATGACTTGCAGTGACTGGAATTTTTCTCCCAACATGACTAGCAAAGGTTGGTAACTGGACACCAGTATGACTTGCAGGGACTAGACTTGTGTCCCCAACATGACTAGAAATGATTTGTAGCACATCCCCAACATGACTGGAAGAGGTTGGTGACTTCTTATTCTTACTCTTCTTCTTCCTATTCCTTTTAGACTTCTGGTTACTAGTAGAAACACTTTCACCAGAAGAGGGATAAGGAGAAGGAGTAGACTTTATGGATGCATAAGGTAAATGATCAACATCCATATGATTCCCATGACATAAGGTGCTTATCTGAGAATAATTAAGAACATTTAGGACATTCAGAGTGGTCCATAACCAAACTGGTAATCCAACATTCAACCCAGGAATGTTCAAAGTGGCCATCAATGGGGTACCAACATTTCCAAAGAACGAAAAAGCACAAGTATCCCCTTGGGAAAGGATCCCTTGGTTGGTAACTTCAAGAACTTTGGCCATATCATTCTTATGGACAGGTTCGTCTCTTGAAAGATTTTTCGTGTCCATAAAACTCTCACGCACTGACTCCAGTGAATCAGTGGTATAAAAATCCACACCTTCTAGGAGGCGGATCCACAATTTCAAGAGAAATACCAAAGGTCCTTCCCGACCAATGAAGCGGTTTCTCAACCACCATGAATCAATGATCCAAAAGCAGTGATATAGACACAACCTAAGGCCAATTATACAAAGCAACACTCCACTAAAAAGACCTAAGAGAGACATCGCAAGCAAACAACTTCTCCAAAAGTTCAGCCTAGGTGGATGAGTTCCCAAGTCCAAAGAAAATAAAAATTGGAAAAGGACCTTCTGGATACCGACACGGGTTGATCAAGTACCAAGACCAATGAATGAAAGAGTGAGAAGTACTTACCCAGAACTCCACTTCCCAACCCTACCTTGTCTAAGTAACCCTCGCTTCGTGGGGCACTCTCTGGGGGTACTGATAGCGTGATACGACATATGCCTCAGGTACCACAGGAAACCCCCTGCATTCACCTCTAAGATACCTAGGAAAATCAGCTAAATATACCAATTCATAATCAGCATCTAGGGGAACAATCGACGTTCCAAATCGAATGTATTGGCAGGGTAACAAATATCGAAGCCTCGAAAGCAATGTCTCTCAGGGAGGTATGGGCACTAATGAAACCCCAAAAATACGATCTCTCCACAATGATTGGTCAAGATTTGGAGGGGATATATTCTTGGCTCTTCCTCACACGAACTTATGCTTGGATCATATGTGAAAGGATTTTCTCAGCCACACTTATACGATAGTTGGATTTGACTCTCCCTAACTCAAACTCTTGTGCTTGTTTACCGGTCTTGGAGAGTTATCCCTCCAATCCTAATCCAAGGCCCTAACCTTAAACTTGTTTATGAACCCTATAAACAAAGTATTTTTATTGGTTGTTCATTTTATTGGTTCTTTTACACTAATTCTTCAATGAAAAATATTTTCAAATAAAAATGCATGAACAAAACAATCTTTCAAACCTTGAAATGCAATTTTTTCTCTTTCTAATGCAAGAAGGACAATGCAACCTCTTAAGAAAAGAAAAAGAATAAATAAAAAGGAAGTTCTTTGTTATTTTTCCCTTGAATTTATTTCAATATGAGAAGAAAACAAACCATGTTCTAATCTCTTTTTCTTTTTCAAATAACAATGCAAAGAAAGAAAGAGACCTAATTAGTAGAAAACTAGGGTTTTTTCGTTTTCTTTTTCTTTCCACCAAAGAAAAAACTAACAAAATATTGTAAAGGAAAGAAAATTTTGAGGTTTTATGTTTTAAAAATCCAAGTAAAACACAAAGGAAAAGTCTCAAACTCAAATACAAACTCAAGTTTCAAAAACGACCACAGCAATGACAAAAAAACTAAGATCATCGGAACAAGACCAGTCTTAAAGTGATGCAATCCAAGGGATAAAAGGGAGAAAAATATGGATCAAATAAAAAAAAATTCCATTCAAATTAAAAAAAATTAGGATCAAACTCCCCCAAAAAGACCCCCAAACTAGCTGAAACATGGCTTCAAAAAGGTTGAAAAACAAGCAAAAAAGTCACTTTTTTGGAGGTGTACACGGTTGTCTCCATTGTAGCTCACGTATGTATGTGTCATATATCACTATCGGGAGAAAGTATGAGATTTGTATTCTACTTTTCCTTCTATAGGTCAGATATGTATGTTTTTTTTTCCTTCTACAGTGCGTCAATGTGCGTGCTTTGGCCTTCTACAGGTCATGTGCATGACCCAACACTTACGCGCTTTTTTCAACGTATGTACATGTTTTACTCCTATGTAACAACAGCGTATGTATGTGATTGTTTTCAAGGGAAAGGGTGTATACACTTAGAAAAACTTGGAAAATTAGGTTAAAAAACCCAAAACACAAAATGCAGCAGAGAGAGCAAAAGAGAGCCAAAAAATAATGGGAAACAAAGAGCAAAGTCAAGAACGAAAGAAAAAATTTCTAAAACCAAAAAGAAACTTGAAAGACTTAGCAGGACCCGGGAAGAACCTACAATGTCACAACCCCAACCTCCAGTGTTCTTGAAAGAGTAAAAAACTCCAATTCAGAACATGTACGTGATTGTCTAAATTAAAAGTTGTGTATGTACGCAACTCTGTTGAAGCAAACTCACATATGTACGCGACTATAACAAAGGAAAAGTGTGAACAACCTATAAAATCCTCTCTAACCTAAGAAAGATAGGTCTGGAAAACTAAGGATTGTATAAATTCAAAGAATGTTGAATAAATGTTTAAAACACAGAAAAAGCTTCAAAAGAAATGCAAAATGCAAGAACCCCTAATGACCCAAAAAGGGAGAATCCCCGGCGAAGTCACCCGTTCTGTTAAAAAAATACAATTCCTATGGCTTTGGGTTAGTGCCACAAGAGAGAAGTTCCCTTAAAATACTCCTATCAACCTCTAATTAGACAATCAATTGGAAATAACTACCTGCAGTAACTAACTTTTAGAAGTAAGGAAGAGGAACATACCTAAAACCCTATGTTTGAAGTAGATCTCTTTTGAGGTATTTCACTCCTGAAATCCTTGACAACGATATTCTAAAAGTCTTGCAACCAAAGAATTATGCAACTGCAAGAAAGTAGTTATCCTCTAACTAACTAAATATAATCAATTCAAATTTTATGTTAGATTCAAAATAAGATACACATAATATCATTGAAATCATGAATTAACACAAAGAATTAGACGAGAATGAGAGTTATTTTATTGATAAAAACAAAAGGGGGTTGGTTACAACCCGTAACCGTTGCGAAATGATCCCAGAACTAGGCTCCAAGTTCCTTCATCCAAGGCCTGAGATGATGAATACTACCTAAAAGGTTTTGTGTCTTAGTGGGTCCAAGGAATCAATAGGGTTCTTCCTGATGAGATAAAGAGGAACACAAATCCTCAAAACAAGGGTTTTTAGGGGGGAAGACAATCTCAAAAATATAGGGAAACAGGGGCTTGCAGGACTATTAGGAAACTGCCAACATAAGGTTGCATCTCTTTCATCATGTCTTTCCTCCTTCCCAAGGCTCTCTTTTATACTCTATTTTGTTAGTTGGAGTAGTTATGCACGGGATATAGGAGGTTAACAACCTAGGGAATCCGTCAAATCCGCCCGAAATATCAGGAATCATATTTTTTTTTATCCAATTAAACATGTACATGGGTTTCTAACTAGCAAGGCGTGTATGTACGTGATTTTCTTTAAGGAGAGTTGCATACATCTTGGAAAATGGGATTTTTATTTTTATTTTAAGGAGGAAAAGGGGGGGTCAGCTCCCGTAAATCGGGAAAGGGTTGTAAATGAGGCCAAGGAGTTTTCATGAGCATATATGGTGGAAAATGATGCTATAACACTTCCTAGCTCAATTTAGTTTATTATGATTTTAAAAAAAAATCAATTTTCCATTCTCACTCAATTCCATTGTTTATCTCTTTTTTCCACAAAAGAGAGTATTTTCATTCTTTACCTATTTTTTATTTTTTCTAGGACCTATCATAGAGGCACATTGTATAGTTGATCAAGTCAGCAAAGAATTACGTCTTGCCTTTTCTCCTCCTTAAACTTACTTTGTCTACCTCTTATATATCTTGCATGGATCCTCCTTCAAGGATAGGACTAGTCATTTATTAAATGAAATGAGATTGTCATTACGGGAATTTATAGGATTTAATGTCATCCCTATATTTTCCTCCTCCCATACCTTTTTTAAAATGGACTGAGCCACTCTCAAATGAGGATGGGGGGGTAGGGACTTGAGGCTCTTCATACATGTCTGTTTTTTGTTAGCATTTATCCTTCTTCCCGTGTTATAGGAAGTATCTCTACGAGCTTATTAGTAGTTGAAGTTCTTGTGTGTGGAATCCAATTTTATTAATGTTAAAAAGGTCCACATAGAATCTTCCTTATCAACACTAATTTGGGGTTGAGGCTGAAATGAAGATAAAAAATGTGTTTCAAATTTTCACATTTTGATTGATTATATGTTGTTTGTTTTATTGGTTCTAGAGTTGCTTCCTCCTTTTAGGGTTTGAAACTTTTTTGAAGCCATCTTCTTATAATGAAGAGAAAGGTTGGGGGAGTCATATTCTTAGGACAGTGCTTTGCAAAGTTCCTATACTCATAGGACACGTCGCAATACAAATACCTCAATCATACATAGAAGCTTTTTCTACAAATACCTCCACAAAGAAGTGAGCACAAACATTGATACCAAATTTAGGTTCATTGTTTCCCCATTAGGTTTGTGAATTATTGATCTAATGTCTAATTGTCCTCAAAATCAATAGGATGAAGGGAAGCTCGACCTGTGTAAGAATTGTTTTCAAGATCTCCTCTCTTGGGTCAAAAATCATATACTAATGGTTCAAACACAAACCATTAAACCCCATAAATCATGGTCCTTATTTTACAGTTGTATCCCAATTTTCTCTAAACTTGAAAACAAAATAGTAACAACCCCCACCATAGTAGCAATGGGTCACACATCCTTAAATTAACAATGTCTTGTTGTTCTTTGTCCATTCTTTAAGCAATTTGAGGCCCAACGAGATCATATTGAATTTTTTGATGAGGGTATTATCAACATATAATGGAGTTTTACTAACATGATTTATGGTCCTGACTTGGAAGAAAGGGGTTCCTTGAATTCACTTGACAAAATAAGCATGAAGCCAACCATGTTTTGCTTAACAATGTTCATTGAAAAATTTATAAGGGAAATTATGGCCATGGTGACTTGAGAAAAATGCATGGGAGTGTTGAGTGGAGCAAGGGGAGTTTCTCCCACCCTATTTGATGGACATGGGAGATTAGCGTCTTAATCAAATTAGTACACTAACCTTAACATATTCTAAGGCCCCCATTTTATAACTCGATTTATGTCTTCAAGGTTTTTGAAATGGAATGTTAAAAATATTCTTGTGCAATATAAAGTAAATAAATTTATTCCAACTCTTGTAAAGAAAATCCATAAACAACATTGTTTGTTAAAAGATATTAAACATGTAGATGAACATCTTATCTTTGAAGTGTTTTGGCATTTCATCAATTTTAAAAGAAATCGACAAAGTGGAGTAGACTTTCATTTTTGTATGACGAGACTTCCCATGCACTAAGACTGTGAAGTTAGTAGCTATGTCGTAAAACAACCTCAATTCATTGTATCACTAACATGTCATGTGATTGAGGACGAAGGAACCATATTTTTATCAACAAGTTGAATTGACATAGAGTTTGAGTTCCAAGAAGACCCAAAACCATGTGCAGTTTCAAAGGTTGGAATGTAGGATCAACTATAGGCATGCTCATGCAAGGGAAACCCAATAAATACTTTGTGTTAACAAGATATACCACAGTAATGTGGAACAACTATCGATCATTTTATTTCCCCTATCTCCACCTCTTCGTCTACAAAATCTCCACACCATTAGGATCCAAAATCTATTGTTTATATTTCTCTAGCTAGGAAGACTAGATCTAAAGAACTCATTATGGGATTAGCAAATAATTTGAGAAATCAAAGGAAGAAAGTTAGCATGGAAGTTGTGAATGAACTTTATCAACAAATACAAGAAAAGAAGAAGTTGGTATGAGAACTACTTGATTCAATTGTTGAAGACAAAAGGAAGTGGAGAGATATGCTAAATGAGATAGAATATTCCTCCTATGAAGACATACAAGAACAACTTGAAAATGCATGACAAAGGAAGAGGCAGTATCAATTACTCTTGATTAATATGAAACAGATAAGCATGATTCTCACCRTGATGCACATGTGTTTACTATATGTGTCATAAATTATATGCTAGTTATAAAAATTAGCATAAAAGTTGAAGGCTATCAGATTTGTTATCTTGATGCACAAATCAATATTGGATCTATGATTTCAATAGCCGAGTATAAAGTAGTTCCATAATATCATTGGCAACCTATCAATATTAAGTTCAAAGCCATATATGGTGAGATGGTTCATATTCATGTTGATGCTCCTAATTCTTTTATTTAAATAAATGGTCTCACTACCTCAATCACCTTGTGTAGTTTTGATCCATGTGGTGATTTGGTTTTTGGACAAGATTTTGTAAATAAGGACCTTCCATTTGTAATTGACAAGAATAAGGTAACTATGATAGTGGATGATATATTTGTTACTATACTAGGAAAGAACACTATGGAGAATAAGATTGAAAGTGCAACGATAGAAGAGCAACTGTAATTAGTAGACAAGCTAGTCAAAATCATGAACATAGTAAAGAATGCAAAATTCCATGGCCAAGACAAGATAGTAGAAGTATCTAATAAAATATCCAAAGATTGTATTTCTTACTATCAAGATGCATTATGGTCAGAGAAAATTATTTTGTGGACTTTACCTAAAAACAAATCTACTCTAAAACTCCACAAAAGGATGCGGCTAATTTGATGTCACCTACAAAACTAAAATATAGCAAAGACGAGAGAGCACAACTTCTGCAAAGAAATCTCATTGAGCCTAGTAGAAGCTCATGGGAATGTCCTTATTTTTATGTGAATAAGCATTTAGAATAGAAAAGAGGACAACAAAGGATGGTCATCAATTATACAAAGTTCAATGAGGCTCTTCTTCCAATTAGGTATCCCCTTCCAAACAAAGAATCAATATTTTCCAAGATACGAAGTTTGATCTTAAGAGTAGATTTTGGTATATAGATTCAAAACCAGATTTGTTATTCCTCATGGACAATACCAGTGCAGATTCTTACCTTTTGGATTAAATAATGCACCATCTAAATTTCAAAAAAGGATGGAATATATTGTTAAGCATCTAGATTTTGTCATTCTTTATATAGATGATTTGTTATTTTGTTTGTTGGACATAAACCAACATGTACAACATCTTAAGAAGTTTTATGACGTAGTCTATATGCATGGTTTGGCACTATTCAAAAAATGTTTGAATTTTACAAAACTAGGATTGAATTCCTAGGATTGATTCTAGATTTTGGTAAGATCGAATTGCAAGATAATGTCTTAAAAGTAGTTACTAAGTTTTCATATAATATTTTGGACAAGATCGAGTTGTATAGATTCTTATGACATATAAATTATATAAGATACTTTTATGAGAAACAAGTAGTTGATATAATAGATTATTTTTTACTTTATTTGTTGGACATAAATCGACATGTACAACATTTGAAGAATTTTAATGATGCACTCTATAAACATGCTTTGGCACTCTCCAAAAAAAATATTGAATTTTCCAAAACTAGGATTGAATACCTAGGCTTGATTCAAGCTTTTGGTAAAATTGAATTGCAAGATCATGTATTAAAAACCCTTGCTAAATTTCCAAACAAGATTATGGAGAAGACCAAGCTACATATATTCTTGGGATCTCTAAATTATACAAGATACTTTTATGAAAAACTAGCAGCTGATATAGCATGCCTCCAAGGAAGATTGAAGAAAAGGCATGTTTCTTGGAATGACGAGATTACTGCTACAATCTGGACCATTAACTAGAAGGTTCAACATATTCCTCTTCTAACCCTGCCAAGATATGACAAGCCATTTTTTTTAGAGACAGATGCCTAGGAAATTATTAGGGAAAGTGTCTTATTGTGTAAATGTTCTTCCAAAGAATAAGTATGCATGTATTCCTCTGCAACATTCAAGGAAGAAAAATTGAAATACACATCCTCTCATGAGGAAATATTAGTTGTTAAAATGGGTATAAATAGGTTCATAATATTTTTGAATCCAGTGAAGAGCACGTTGTAGTATTAAATATTATTGGAACAAGGGAATAACAAAATACTTAGATGGAGTCTTTGGCTTGATGGATTTGAATTTGATATCAAGTACAAACCAGGCAAAGAAAGTTGCCTAGTAGATCTTTTAGCTAGGGAATTCAACGAGCTAGTCATACCAGAGGTGAAGATGTTCATCTTGCTTACTAGTTCAATAACTATATATATATATATATATATATATATATGAAAATTTCCATATCCAATTTTCTTTTGATTGTTTAGTTGTTCACATCAAGTCTATCCACAAGGTTCAATCAATTCTCGAACAATGGTTGAATAAGTTTAACTATGTGAATAATTATTTGTGTTTTGAGGAGTTTGTTAAGTTTTTTGTAGATGTGATCATATAAGAAGGACCTAAGAATGATCAATCTTGTTTATCTTGTTTTGATGCCATATTTATGGATGGCAATGGCATGTTTTGCAATGATCTCATATAGTTGGTCTCCATGGCTCATTGTCTTTGTGGAAAATCTATGTTCAAGAGATAGTTAATTTTTAGCCACTAGACACCATTTCATTGGCCATCTACAATCAGAGATGTTGACGGGACACTATTCTTATTTATGGTTTGTATTTGATGTCTAGTTTGATGGATAAACTCTCCAGTTCACTGGAGAAGATTGAGATATGAGAAAAAAATGTTGGATATCAAATCAAGCTTTCAAGGTTTTCCGATTGTGAAGACAGATGAAGTGCCACCTATCATGGTCGATTCTCCACTCAGTAGATGCTTCGTCACCATCCCACCAATGACACTTGATTTTTTTCCTATAGAGGATACCATAGATCCTTTGGATCTAGATCCAAGTTGGTACTTCAACCCATATAACAGTTACCCATCATATGCAACCAACATTGATTGAGTAACTCTAGTCATTTGGTAAATGTATTATGTGTATGTTGGAAGCATTGTGGGTCATGTAATGCTCCACTATGTAATAGGAATACTAGGTAGTGTGTTGTGGGTCACCTCAATAGCTCCACTTTGTATTTTGTCAACCATATTGTTGGTCTTATTTGAATCTATCAGTACTAACTAGGGTCCCCTCATTTTGAAAGGATTCTACAAGATGTGATAATGAGTGGTTGTTCACACTCGCCCCTTATTAGTTATACGTAGATTCCCTGACTCACACAACATTCTAACTAAAAGGAAATTCTTCTTATCGACACTTTCTAGTAATGTATGACTAGTAATGTCTTATTGAAATCTATATAAGCACGTCTCCTCTCTTATTTGGATTATTGTTCAAGAGAGAGTGACAGATTCCAAGTGAGTCACAATGTAGTTTGCTTTGACTTATGCTCCTATGTCATTAAAACCTGGCATAAGTTTTAAAGTCATATCCCTCCTAAGAACACTCATTTCTATGCTCCAAGATATTATGTGTGTTTATCTAGGATGTATTTCTATTACTTGACCATAAAATATGAGTTTTAATCTTTGATTTAGACCCTGTATGTTCCTGGTAAACATACAAATTCTATAAAAGTGAATGAGATCAATCCTCCACTTAAATTATTATTAAAGCCATGGTATTTCTATGATAGTCCAATACATCATGCTAAAAGATGTTACCAACTTTTATACCATTATTGTATGTGTTGGGTCCCTTTTTTGAGCCATAAGAAGCTCTGACATAGATACTGAGATGTGATTTACTAGTAGCAAAATAAACGATGACAAGTAGATGGCAATCACACTCAAGGACCCTTTTTGTAGCCATGTTTTTTCTTAAAAATACATTAAAGGCTCATTGCCCATAGTCACTCCTAACCAAGTGCCTAAATCTCACCTTCTTTTCAAAACTTTCTTAGTCCCATATTGTTGAAGTAGCTTATAACACAGTAGATAATATGGCATTAACACCCTCTACCTATAGTTCAAATGATATTACACATTTAATAGTCCCTCCTATTAATAAATGTAGACAATGGTTTCATAAAAAACAAAGTATTCCAGCTTCCTAGAATCCATATGATCAAGGTCTCATGGTTCAAGAATTTCATCAATAACATAACTGGAAGTTACCTCACATCCCTGCTAACAAAATTTATGATCTTTATTTGTTTTCTTCTAAAGCTTCTTCACATGTTAGGTATTGTTTGACAAATATTCCTATCAACCTAAAGCAACCCATTTATCATTGTCCTCTAATTAGTTCCTACAACATCGAATGGGGTTTATAACATGGGTATAAATATATTCACCTTGGCCTCATTCAGTTTGTGTTAAACCATCTAGTCTATCCCGAACTAAATGTTTAAAATATTTTTTGTATAATAGATGCAGGGTATAACCAATTTAAATATGCTCTTGTTGGTGGTTTTAAGGTCCCCTACACAATGGTATAGTATGGTCTTAAATGGTATCGATATATGGTATCAACCTTACAAATCATTAGACCCATACCCTAATACAATCCTATATCCATCTCTCTGGTTTTGACATGTCTCCTAACAATCAACATGTGCAGTTACACATAATGGTTGTTCTTTGATTCATTACGACCATAATGTCCCCTTTGCATCCTAAGTTGGACATACACACAAATAACAAAATTGTGGTGGTTGGTCCCGATATTACAACCTCAATTATTTTGGATTTTATGCAATATCTATCCCTTATGAATGGCTTCAACAATATACACAGATGTTAACCTTGTTACCTCCCCCCATAGAGACAAAAAGGTTAACACTAGCTTCCACTAGCTCTAGTTCTATTATCAAGCTAGAATGCACATAGTCATCCAGACCTTATAGTTCTCATGATGGATCACATAAAGGTCATATATATTGTGAAGTTATCGCATGACCTAGGGATCCTAGACTTCCTAAAACACACATCAAGGAATATACTATACTTAAATTGGTTATTTCTACAAGTACTAGAAAAGGAACAACATAATTCATGTAAATATTGCTTTGAATTTATTAATTCCTTGCATGTATCAATCTCCATGAACATGTCAAGACATTCTCTGGAAATTGAGAAGTCTATACAATCTCCCACTACAACTCTCCCTAAAATCTATTTACCTCCAACAAATTTCCAGCACTCATATTAGGAAGGATCTTTGACTGTTGACCTTGACTTCCTTCATTACAAAAAGAAAGAAGATGAAAAATCTTCTCTTAAGATATGATTAAAAAATTGCAATAATTACTAGACCACATGCCCAAGTCATAATTTGGATGATCTCACCAGAGATGCACTAGATATCAAGTCACAAGTTTCTAGCATCCATACTGACTTAAGTAAGACGTATAATATGGATGAACATATCTCTCCAAAAAGTCCTTGACCTTTCAAAATTGAGGACCGTGAATCTACATTCTCCATACTCCCCCCAAGGAGGAAAATAGATTACAATACATGAGTCTAAAGCTTTTACTGTAAAAACTGATTTCCTTTAGGAAAGAAGAGAAGGAAATATTAGGCAAATACTTAATCTAGCTCGAAACAAAATTGGATCTTATTAAATCACATATTCCAGATGTTAAAATGGCCAAACATGAGAATCTTGAATCCTCACATTATAACACAAGCTTAATTTGACTTAAATTTTTCTATTAGATAAACCAAGAAATAAAATAATGAATGAGGATTTATGATTGGTGGCCCCATATACAAATATGATTGAAGAGGACCTTGTGTCTTTTCATTGAAAAGGTATGTCATATATATATATATATATATATATATATATATATATATATATATATATATATATATATATATATATATATATATATATATATATATATATATATATATATATAATGTAATGATCCAAGTGCTTAAAATATCATAACAGAATAGACATACTCACCATGTATAAGTTACACAACTCCAAGATAGATAAGTTACACAATAACTCCTTAAAGAATAGGAGAAACTCTTCCAAATAACCAATTACATTCACACATAACAATTCACATACCTATTCACACCTACACTTGAGGCCCCTTTGCTATTAGGCCAACCCTATTACATATATATTTACAAATTACATGTACATTTAGTCCCATATATGCCACCACTCGGAGTCATATTATATACACTTAACCTTATATATGCCCCCCTTGGGTCATAACATAGTACCCTCCTTCAAAAAGCTTTGTCCTCAAAGCTTTGCAATTAAAGGCTTCACATGTGATGAAACCAAGTAATATAATTTTCTTATGCTCCTTCTTTCTTTTTTCATTTGATGATGATTCATCCATCCAAAATCAATTCTCTTCGGTCATAATCCTTGGTATCTATTTGTTGCATAATTTTCTTTCCTTTGATTCCATGTATTTTTGTTGAAGCTTCTCCAATTTGTAGTATATGTTGGTCTATCATAATATCTTGTTGAATAATGGTTGTGTGATGCCATATTCCATGAATATTAATGATTATTCCATCTTGTTTCTTGATAACGTTGATATTGATCTTCTTGTCTTCCTTTAAAGCTTTCCTGATAATGAGGGCGTCGATATGGTTTCACATTTGATAGTTTTTCTTCTTTATGCACACCCATTTCATATATCTTCTTTTAAGAGAAAATGGAATCCTCTATCCTCTTTGCTTGGTCTTTGATTACTCTAGCCTTAGAGATAATACCATAATATTTGGCATATACCTCCTCTAGATGATGTTCAACTTCTTCAAGTATCTTTTGGTGACCTTCTTGAATGTTGTCTTCTTTCTCCTTTTGAAGTTGCAATGTGACCCCATCTATCAAATTTTGATTTCCTTCTTCAATTCTTGATTGCATTTATAATTTTACCTCATCAATATTTAGGGATTCCTCAACATTCTTGCAAATTTTCCCTTCAAATACTTTAGTAGATTCTTCATCCAAGATCCTCCTTTCTTCTTGATTTTAATAATTCGTCTTTTCTTCTTTCAATCTTTTAACCTCATCCAACAGTTTTTTATTATGGTTTGGTAATCTACATATCTCTTCATCTTTCTTTTTCAAATCTTCCCTTGACTCATCATTTTCCAACTTTCCTTTGCTAATATTTTCTTGCTTTAATTTTTTAACTTCCTTAATTAGTGTTTCATTAAGGTCTTGTATCTTTGATAGCTCGTCACCGTTATTCTTGATCTCTTCTTTTGATTCTTTTAAATCATTTTTAATTATATGCATTACCTCCATTTTTGTATCCCTAATCCATTTATTTGAGAATTTTTTTCAAATTCTTCTGATGTGTTGTTCCATCTGGTATCTTTATCAATACTCATCCACCACTTCCAAGCTTCACCAAAAAAAAATATTTTTTCCTCTGAAGGATCCATACCATATTCTTTTACCAACCTCAACCATTCCATCAGTTTTTTTCGTCTTTATCTTCATCTCTTGTAAATTTAGGTATTGCCATTGATTCTTGAGTGAGGTCTAACCCCAACCCTCAACTTAAAACCTCAGT
Source organism: Picea engelmannii (assembly GCA_009831015.1). Classification (NCBI taxonomy): domain Eukaryota; kingdom Viridiplantae; phylum Streptophyta; class Pinopsida; order Pinales; family Pinaceae; genus Picea; species Picea engelmannii. Next base: position 799,261 of record ML780585.1, read on the forward strand.
ATATTAAGGATAATGATTTTAAATAGTTATAATAACTTTTACAATACAATATTATGTGTTTTCTCTTTCCAGTGGCTTTTGAATTACCTTAATCAAGCACCCCAATCAAAATTTATGGTAGTTTTAAGTGAACATACCATTGAAAACCCTGATTTAGAGTATGTCCTTCTGGTCGACCTTCCTTCTAATGTATTTCTGAAATTTCATCCCTTCTGAGTCTAAAATTTCAGCATGTAGTACTCTTATCTGTCTTCTCTGTAATGTCACAGTTCTGACCAAAATTTGATGTTCCGAGTGAAATTTATTGTAACTTTCCCAAACCTTGCTAATATTTGCATTGTTCTGGAGAGCGAACTTGTACCGAATTCCATATGTCCAATATTTGATACCTGATTCTGAAAACTATACCTGAAAAACTAAGGAATTTCCTCTTTCAAATTAAACATGCTCACTAAATTTGGATCCTCTCTAAAGATGATAAACCTTATCTTCCACAAGGTGTATCTCAAAAAGTATAATGACCCAGAAGCTAAAATTCATACCACAAGTAACTTGATATGTCTTATAAATATCCTCAAAGTTTTTCTATCCGAATCTTCCCCCAAAAAAATTTACAGTGAAAATACCAAGATGACTTTGTTGAAGAAGAAAAACCCTAGAATACATGCTCTGATGCCAAATGTAATGTTCCAAATGCTTAAAATATCATAACAGAATAGAAGTACACATCATATACATAATGTGAGTGTGGATCACAACTCCAAGATAGATAAGTTAAACTTATATCATAACTCCTTAAATAATAAGAGAACCTCCTCCAAATAACCAATTACATCCATACATCACAATTCACATGTTCCCAATAATGAATACATGATCTCTATATATACTTATTCAAACCTACACGTGAGGCCCCTTTACTATTAGGCCGACCCTATCACATATATATTTACACATTGCATGTACATTTAGCACCATATATGCCCCCCTTAGGTCATAAAAAGATATATATTTATATATATCTTATGTTTTAATATTATATTAAATAGTATATTTTTTATTTACCATTGTTATTTTTAGGTACATAACATTTTCTACTCATTTAGACTTGCTTTCTCTTGAAAGCAAGGGTAATGAGGGATATTGTTGGTGAAACTTTTATGTTTCATACTAAAAATTAGATTAATGGTTGTATAGTCAATAAATGTGTTGATTGTTTACATAATCATAGTCCATAAACCCACAATGATTTCTCTTCTACATGTATTTTCATTTAGTTCAGTCCTTCTCGGGAGTTGAAGGCCACCTATCTTGAAGAAGTGGGCCTCTTCATCCTTGGCATTGACCACTATGAAAATAAATTGATTGAATCTTAGTGCAAGTTTTGTATCATTATGAATCTTAGTTGAGAATAAGATATTCATTAAAACACGCATCCCTCCCTCAATTCTAATTCCATGGTCGATTGTGAATTCTCGTGAACAGAAGTCAAGAGTGAAGACTGCATCTGTTTGTAGATTGGGTAAATTAATCATCAAAATAAGGGGTCTTAGAGTGCCACCATCCAAGATAAGTGCCTCATGAATGGCTCAGAAGAAGGTGTGATTGTGAGGTGAGGAGGGAAGACATTGTAGGAGCCAATTAATTTAGCAATGTATTCCTTTTTCTTTGTTGCAAATGTGTTTTTAATACAAAACACCGAGAGTTACACCCCTGAATCAAGTGACAACACTACCAATGTGACTTAAATACCAATATGGTTCTATTTTAGTTTTAAATTCCACCCTTCCCTTATTAGTGCCTCCAATGTTTTGACCACTTGATCAATCTCGACTTCATATGAGAAAATATTTTCATTTTCCCTTGTGTTTGTTTTCGCTCTCACATTCTTGAAATTGAGTTGCAATTATGATAACCTTCTACTTTCTTCATTGCATTGTTCTTTGTACCTTATTTTTCCAACGTTGAGTCATTTTATATTTTTTAGAACTACAGATTGATCTCTCCTTTTGGTTTTTAATGAGTTATTTATTTCAGAGTGAGTTTGATGATTATTTGTAAACTAATTTGCTGCCAATTTCAACTCAAGCAACTCCACAAATGGGAATGCAATCGGTCCATTCGTCCTCGGATTTTTTTCGAAGGCAATCTTTTCCTGGTATATGATCAAGGCAAAGAGCCCCTGGGGGGAGGCAAGTTCAAACCCATGTGTTTTGGACCGTTCATTGTGAAAAAGGTCTTGAAGAAGGGCACTTACCATATAGTTCATTTTGAAGGAAATGCCTTGGCGGAGCCTAGAAATGGGCTCTACCTCAAGAAGTATTACTCTTAGGTTGGTCACCTGGGTGACTTCTTGTACATATGTATAGTTTCTTATACAGTTTTTGTCTTTTTGTTTTGTGGACATGTAGTTATTTATGTCTTCTTTTTCACTGTGGCAGATGTCAAGTGAAACGCAGGTGTATTTTGGGTTCACGGACGGCGCTAGCTGACACACTCGGAAGCTTGCTTCCACAGCTTGGGTGATTTTCACACCTGGAGGCCAGTTATTATCTTCCGGAGGTATTTGTCTAGGTGACGCTACAAGTAATGTTGTCRAGTACAGTGCAGTGATAGGGTTGATTCGTGATGCTTTGCCGCATGGAATTTCTCACCTCCGGGTCTACCTAGATGCTCAGTTGGTTGTGTCCTAGTTAAATGGATKTTACCCCGTTTATGATCCCACATTGCACCGACGTTTCCTTAGGGTACGTCTCTTAGAACGTTATTTCGATTACATTATATATAYCCATGTTCCTAGGAGATTTAATTATATGACAGATACTCTAGCTAATCAAATATTAGATTGGCATGTTGCACACACATAAAAAGAAAAGCACACACATACACATGTACATACATTTGTAAAAGATGTAATCCATAAGACAAATAATATGTAAATGTATATATATCAAAACGTGTCATGAGTACATAGGTGGGCGCGAACACCTCAAAAATAATGTTCAGTATACATCGTTGGGCTAAATTCCCTCAAAAAATACATGTACAAAAGGTGCCCTCAACACATCAAAAGTCTATCCTATCTAAGAACGGGGCCTATTGGCCCTACCATAATGCACAACGGTGTTGGCTAAATGACGGAAAAGATGAACCCACGTCTGTGGCACCCCCACTACATGAGATTGCATGGAAGGCGGGAGATCCTCGATCTCAGCCATGGGTACTGTGCGAGTGAGCGTAGTGAGGTTGCGCTCCACTCGTCTCAAAACTCTCTTAGCTTCTTTGGCTAGAGGTCCCCATGCGGTTGTTGGTCCGTCGGTTATTGTTGGTCCTGCCTCTAGTCGAGGACGTCGCCAAGTCCTCGCGAAGTCTTTTGGGCGCACCGGTCCAACATCTGTACATAGAAGATACACAAGAATCAATACTCTATACACATATAAAAATTATATATATAAGAAATTAAAAATTAAATAACATTAAAATCACGTTACCTATCTCTCCTCGCTCCTCTTCGAAAGGCATGGGCATGTCTGGATCCCTGGAAAAGTTGATCTCGACGTAGGGGTACTCTGCAATCGTCGGAATCTTCCATGCCCACCAGTCGAAGAATTTATCATCAAAGGCCTATATGGTCCTCCCTCTCCCCTGTCATGGCAGCAATGCTACCCATCTGCATATCGTTGGGAAGGGGGGCACATGCCCCTGTACCATCTCTCAGGGACTGAGACTGGGAACCCTCTCGAAGAAGAAGGACCATCAGATTGTATCAAACCCAAAGTTCTTGTTGGTACATTGTCGACACTCTATCAGTTGTCTCTTCATGCATATAAGCATGGTCATGCTCTAGTCAAATATATGTGCCTCTTGACACTGAATGGCACAGTGCATTTGTGCCTAGGAGGCCTAATGTAGGGTCGTGGATCCAGTAATCCGACCAATCAATAGCAAGATCACTCACAAATTCAAACTCGTGATCTTGTGAATTGACACCTGAGAACCTACCTTCTCAGTGCCAACCTCGCAATACATCTAGATCTAATCCTTGATGTTGAAAGGCCCAGGGGGAAATGTCCTCAGATTGACTAGTTCCCCTTTCCTCGAGAGGCCAGTCAGGAAGTAAATGTCCTTATTCGTCGGAGTCAACGAATGACCCTCTAACATGAATGCCTTTGCATCCGGGTGTCAATAATCAAGGAGTTTGTTGAGCAATCCGGATTGTGCCCTCATAAAAGGACACTAGAAGAACTTCCATAGCCCACATTGTTTTAGTGCAGTGATGGTTGTAGGGTCCTCTTCGACCAAAATGTCTATATCCTTGTGCTCCATCTCCCTCCAGTGGACATACATCTTGTTCCATGGAAAAATGGAGGAAGCTAGCTCTTGATTTTTATTTTTTCTAAGTTTTTTTTCTTCCTGCATACATATGCAGGTTGTCCTTGGACAGCCCGCATACACATAGGGTCGCTCTTTTTAGGAGAGCGTGCCCCCTCAAAAATCAAATTAAATGCACAAATGAGATATTGAAATGCAAGAGGGATGATATTATACTTACTTGGTCCAATTAGAAGTTTTTTTCATCCACCGAAGCTCCTGGAATCAACTTCTTTAGCAAAGGGGGTTTTTCTCCTTTTGGTTAATTTTCGAATTGAAATGGTGAAAATGAGCTGTCAACTTCTATTTATATACTTTTGGCCTTTTTGCCACTTTTTGACCCCATTTGTCATTTTTTCTTGGCTTGGTGATCACTTGATTCCGATTCCGAGTTTCTTATTGGACGTTCCGGTACTCGTTTTCTTTTGGTTTGGTAACTTTTGGGGGGATGGGTCACTTTTTGATATCCTTTGGTAAAAGTCGTTTTTTTCAAATTTTTTCATATAAGTTAGGATTTCATCTCCACTTTCTACATATCACTATCTTTTCCACTTTTCCATATGATTGACACCACCGAAGTGCGACACCGAACCATCATTGATGCTCTAGAAGTGTTGTGATTAGGTGGTAGAGCCTACCTATACATGGATTCCCTAGGTATATCCTTATTGCATTTTGGCATCTATGATGTCAGTAATGAATATAGTCTCAGGATTCCTTGTTAGTCCTGTCATGATTATGATATCAAGCCTCATTCGTTTGATGCACCATCATTCTTGGCCTTACCCTCGGGACTCCCAAATGAGCACGCTTTGTTGTCTTTCAATCTCACTTTAAAATTCGAAAGCAACATCTGACAAGACTGTATTTATTATTTTTTATCTTGTCTGGATTAACCGAGAAAAGTATCCTCCTGGAGTATTCTTTAAGCCCTTTTCGGACTCTCTAAACATGAAAATATTGTCGAGCAATCTTATTTCCCTTCACGCTCAACAAACTCAAATTTAAAGGCACATCTGTCCGGCGGTAGTTTACCCCTTTTTCGGTCCGGACGATTAATTTCACGAATAAAGGTATGCTCTAGGAACTTTGGTTCGCTATAAGAGTATTCTCGGGCATAAGTTTAACCCTTTTTTGGGCCTGAGGGACTAAATCTTTGAAAAAGGAACATTCTCCTTGGTTTTGGTTTATCACCTTTTTCGGGCCTTGGAGATTACTTACGAAAAAGGAACCCCCATGGAGTTCATAGTTAAGCTATTTTCAGACTCCCTAAAATTGAAAATATTGTCGAGTGACCTTGTTCCTTCACACTCATTAAATTGGTCCAGAAGAACATCTGCTAGCATGAGTTTAACCATTTTTCCTGCCTGTATATTATAGCGGAAAAAGGTACGCCTAGAGAGATTCGTCTTGCCGGGAAAGTTCTCCTCAGCTACTTTTATACTTTTTCAGGCTAAGGAGACTAAACTCAGAAAAATGTTGTGAGTCCATAGTTAAGCTCTTTTCAGAACCCTTAAAATATAAAAGATTGTCGAGTGATATTGTCTTTGTCACACTTGTTAAAATGGTTTTGAATAGACGTCTTTTTGGTGCAAGTTTGCCCCTTTTTCGAACCAACTAAACTATCTTCGATACTCCCTGGAGTCTTCTTTTACATTTTTTCAAACTCTCTAAACGTGAAAAAACTACCAAGCTTACCTTCCCTCGGCTCATAAAAAATACATTGAATGGGTCTCATTGTGTCTTGCTTAATCGCATTTGCATCTTTGTGTATTTGGCCTAATGTTGGCTCCATGTTGCTCTCAACTGAACCTTTGAAGCATGCCTTATACGCAATCCTTGTAGCACTTCTTTCCTCTATGACCTGACACCTTGACCCATGGAGGAATTTTCCCTGAGTGTCCTTTTCCTGCACATGTCTCCTTAATCTGAGCATTAGTATGTTCCTTGCTCTTGGAACTAGTATGCTTGCTTGTGACACTCGTTCAAGCTCTTTAAAAATTGAAAAAGACAAAAAAAACCAAATATTTCAAAAAGAGGAGACGGGAAATATGTATTATTTTTTCAGCAGCACAAAGAGTCGCCCTTGGAAAAAGCACATCCTTTCGTTTGTTCACCAAGCATTGGGATCTAGTATGAACATAGGAAGCTATTCTCGCTACATAGATTTGTGTCCTCCTCCATTTGGTTACTCTTCCAAACACATGGAGAGTTTGTGTTGCCTCCTGCATCGTGAATTTATGTAAATTTCATTTTGCTTGAGTCTGATCATATTTTGTGCTTTTTTCCAATTGAAGTTTCACCCAACCTGCGTAAGCCTTTCTACAGTTTTTCTCGACTTCATGAGTCGACCATCCCGAGAGTCCATTCAAGTCTTGATTCAAAAATCGACGAAGTTCTCTACCTCATCATCGAGATCCTCATGTCTTTTCCTGACGATTCGCGGAAGGCCTCAATGTAGTGATTTATACACTCCCATTGTACTCCGACCTGATTTTTGAATATATTGAAGTTGTTGCTCGAGATCTAAAGGCCTCATCTCCAGCCATCAGGCATCACTAGTTTCTTGAAGATGGATACTCTACTTGTATATCTTCGACTGATTTTGAGATGTAGATATGTTGTGTATTGCTCATGGCTACACTTTATATAGTTATATAACACAGATCTGTAGTGTATTTGATTGGCAGCCATGATTTAGTTCCTCCCAAGCATGGGTATGCACATCTCGGAGAGACAATTGTTGTTTTACAGATGGCACCTCCCGAACTCTGGTCTGGGGCTCACACAATTTCGTACATTGGTGAAGATATTGTAATGTATTTCGGCCATTAGTTTCTCTTTTGACCTCACACATTATGGGGCATCTGTTATAGCCCTAAATTTCCCTATTCATGCATACATGGCCTTGGCCCTCTTACTTGTATATTTTTCCAAAGCACTGTTGAGAAGCTCTTCTTAAAAAACCATTTTTTGGAAGACGTACGTGCCCTGCACCATTACAGACCGCGCACATATGCTTGCTACACCACTACAACTCATGTACATACACATGTTGCACCATTACATCTCGCGTATGCCTGCAAAAGTTGCAAGGAATTCGTTTAAATTCATGGGCTATTGGAAGTTTCCCAATTAATCCACCTGCTATAGCCCATCACACAACCAAATAACCATCCTTTTGGCATATAAAAGGAGGTTTTCAGGTCTCATTTCACATCCAAGCATAAGAACAGGGAAACTCTACCCAATTTCACTTCCCCTCCTTTCCCAATATATTGTTTCCTTTTGTGAGATATTGCCTCAACATTCCCTCATCAGCCCCTTCTTCCTCCATTCAACCCATTCCCTTCCATAGAGGTGATCAGAAGGTTGAGAGAAGAATTCCATTCAATGTGCACTTGGAGCATGGTAAAGAGGATCCTAGAACAGGTTCACGGAACGGTAGCTGAATTAGATTGTAAGGCATAATCTTTGTATTATGAATAAAAGAATCACATTTTATTTTCCCAAGTGATGGTGTTTTGAGTATTTTTATTGATTTATACTTAGCACTTTTAACCCTAACTCATGGATAGAATAGCATGCTTGTAGTTATTATTTTCCTATCTTTGGATGCAGGTCATCCTTGGGAGGAGACGTGCAGTCAGTGGAACTTCCAAGCTTGAGGAGATCATCACCATATGTGGGATCAAATGTATAGTTACCCGATCTCTTCTCTCATTTTCTTTATTTACATTATTTTTGGTATGTTTGGGGTGGTATATGTTAGGACCACACAATGTACCTTTTTGCCCATACTTTTTG
>ML780585.1:822998-850244 GCA_009831015.1 Picea engelmannii
AAGCTTTAATAACGGTTTCTTAAAAGAAGCTTTATGGCTAGAATGATGAGAATGCTCAGAGGAAGAAGAGTTAGAACTTGATGGTGAAGATGGAGGCTCAGTAGGGTCTGCTCCAGCACCTTGATTCACTGAAGCATTATCATATGCTTGTGCTTCTTTTTTCTTCCCTTTCTTCTTCATCCTCTTCTCGTAATCTCCATACATTCTCTTGACCATTTCTGATATGCGATAAAAGACCATATGGAATTTTTTCTCTTGTTCATCTCGCTTGTCCTCTTCAACCATTTTCTTCCTTTGGGATTGAAAGTATTAAGAGTTCCTTCACCCTACTTATTCTTGGTCCTAGCAATCATTCGCACTCAACAATTCAAGTCAAATATGACTGCTTTGATACCTACATGAACCGGGATCTTTTCATCGAAGTGACTTATTAAAGAATTGTATTAAATGAGCATAAAATGAACTACACCATAAAGAAGGAATAAATCAATAATGAAGAGACATATGCATCATATATGAACACAAAAAACTTGATAATGGAGTGCGTCCCTAGTGGACTACGTCTATGGGTCCTACTCCCAAATGGGTAGGCCTTTTTATTAACTCAGCAAAACCATTTGGCAAAATACATAAGTATACCTCATTCTGGAGTTAAGCTACAAAATCTTTGCTCAGATATGAAAAAAAACAACACCACTGAATTCGTGACGTCGAATTACCTAAAAATGATTGTCTCCATGCCTTGATCTGAGTCTGGCACTTTCAAGCTCTTGAGAAAATTTGTCTCGATTTTCGTGCATGCCCTTGCAATAAATTAATGGGGAATTTCTCATTTTTTGCACACCGTCTATACGGTCGTGCATCCCTGGTCTAACCCCTGAGCTCCGGAAAAACTCATCTCTTAAATAAATTCAGAGGGTGGATATACCAACGAGGTCGTTTGGCCTATTGGTTGGTGGATATATTTAAATTACTTTAGTTAGAGGAGGTTCTGGGATAAAACCCATGGACCTCCATTTTAATATAGGGTGTGTGTGTGTGTGTGTGTGTATATATATATATATATATATATATATATATATATATATTGTTTGTTGTTTTTTGTTGAGCTCACTGCTAACTTTGGAGTATGGTTTGGCTTTTGGTGGATCCCACCAAATCTGGTAGTGGATTGCATTATGAATTTAGAGGACTGGGGGTTGGCACCAGCCAACCCCTTTCCCATTTTAAATTTTGTTTGTTGGGCATCCTTGGTCATTTTCCCCCTGCCACGTGGCGGACTTTCATTATCCCATGTCACTACATTGCATGGACATCCATGTCACCTCTGCCATGTCACATGTCGGGTGGTTGTACGGTTTGCCACGTGGTTGTATGGACTTCCACATAGCACCTTCCCATTGGTCCATGGATTTGACTGAAAAAGTCCAAAAATGAGTGACACGTGGCAGCCTCTGGTGCTACCATGTCAGCATGACATGTGTCTCCCTATATGTGTGCCACGTACAATGTATGGATGATTATGTCATCCATACTAATGTTGACATCAACAGTATGGATGTTGACTCATCCTTGCTGACTGGGCTAGGTTGACCAAAACTTTGACCGTGAATATCTTTTGATCCGTAACTTTGTTTGACTATTTGTTTACGTAATTGGAAATCTTGCGACGTGCTCTTCGCGATGATGCCAATTTCACTGAGCTTTGAAGATTTTTAATTTTTTTTCCCTTTCTCTGTCTGCTGAGGCCATTCTAAGCTTCCTGAGTTGATTCTATGAATTATGAGCTTCCTAAGTTGATTCTATGAATTCTGAGTTACCCTTAGTCTTCTCTGGATCCTTTTTGGATCAATTCTAGCTAGTTTGTATTGCCTTGGATTTCTTATTCTTTTCTTATTTCATTTATTAATATAAGGTGATTCTCATTGTATTACTGTGCTCCCTACAATATTTATGTGAGTGTGTTTCCATTCATATTCTGACCTTTCATTTCATTGTCTATACAATCTATATCAATGGTATCAGAGCACTTTTCTCTTTGTTGTTTCTTAGTGCATCTCACCGACAACATTTGGTCTCAAACTAATTTCTCTTGGGGAAGACCACTCTTGTTGGCCCAAGTAGCCTCCCATGTCAAATGAAAATAGAGATGATGAAGAAGGAGATACTATAAACTTGTCACTCGAGGAATCCATCACGCAAAAGAGGAATGAGATGATGGAAAATTTCACACATATACTTCAACATCTACCAATGACGAGTGAGACACCTTCAACAAGCAACCATTTTGGAGGTGCGACACCCTCCAAGGTATAGGTTAACTTTGAAATTCCTTTATTTGAATAAATATAGATGTATATGCTTTAGAGAAATGGTTGAATATATTAGAGGGTTATTACTCTGTTCAATTTTTTTTAGACATCGAAAATATCACTTTTGCACTCCTTAAGGCCTTTCCCTATGTCAAATATTGGTGGGAAAGTTACTAGGAGAGACAAATATCGGTATACAACATTTAGGACATAACCCACTCAAGTTGATTTTGTTGATGCATTCCAGGAGTAATTCTACTATGTTGGAAACTATGATGACCAATACACAAGATGGACAACGTTGTGTCAAGAGTGAGACTAGATGGTGTCAGAGTACACCAATTCCTTCCATACCTTGTGCTCAAATTTTGGTGTCATAGACTCTAAGTGGCACCTATTTTTGAAGTATCGTAGTGTCCTACATAGGTACATCTAAAAAAATATGGATTTCTTGGACATCTCCTCGTTGGGATATACTTATTATGTTGTCAAAATTGAGAAACAAAAATTAAGTAGATGAATAAGTGGGAGTTTGGGTTTACAAATTCACTGGAACTGAAGTATGGTAAAGGTGGCCCCAAATCATAGAAGAAAGGATAGATCAAGGATATCCAACCTCAAGACAAAAAATCCAAGCCACTGGCAAAGAAGGTTAACTGAAAGTTGAAGAAGGACATTAGAAAGTGGTGTGTGTTCCACAAAATTCCTTAGCACAACACTGATGAATGTTGCTCAAAACAATCATTATTGCTCAAGATAAAAGAAAAAGAATCAAACTCTAGCTCTGACTCTAATTTAGAGAAGGATAAGGGAAAGTATATCATTTATGCAGACCCCAACGATACCATTACAATTGCAAATATCCAACCAGAAGAGTCGAAGAAGCCTGAGGAAGCAGAGCACCTCTTCCATTCACAAATGTGGGTGAAGGGGAATCCACTACATTTTATTGTTGACAACAGTGTCCAAAATAACTTGATCTTAATGTGGGTTATGAAGAGATTGAATTTGTTGACAAAACCACACCCAAAAATACACCATCGGTTAGTTGAGCCAGGGATGAGACCTTCGAATCAGACAACAATATTGCATGTCATATGGCATCAATCCTTTCAAAGAAGAGGTACTCGATGATAGTTCCCCACTTGAGGTTTGTGGTGTTCTTTTAGGACAACCCTATAGGTGGAAATGCCATGTTTTTTATGATTCCAGGCCTCACATTGTCATTGTTACTTTGGGAGGCTAGATATACAGGGTACCAATGGTAGTTGTGACTACTAAATTGTTCTTGATCTCAGCAAAGCAATGTCAAAAGGCAATCTCTCAAACCAAAAAAATTGTCTTCTTCATGGTCATTCTAAAGGTGAATGAAATGTCACTATGATCGTCATCGTCTCAACATAGGGGCCTCTCTACATAAGAGAAGTAGGTGAAAAATATTATAGAGGAATACAAATATATGCTTTCTTCCCCTGCAGGGGTGCCTCTACATTGCCAATGAAAACATTCAATTGACTTGATACATGGTGCTCCTTTACCTAATTTCCTGATATATAGACACTCTCTTATGGAGAATGAGGAAATAAAACATCAAATTCATGAGCTCATTCAAAAGGGCCACATTCGACCAAGCTCCTCACCTTTTGGGAGGCCAATTGTATTGGTGCAGAAGAAGGTTCGAACATGGAAACTTTGTATTGATTATAGATCCCTAAAAAAAATTGTTGTTAAGAACTGACATTGAATCCCCTGAATTGACGATCTTCTTGATGAACTTAGAGGTGCCAATTTATTTAGTAAGATTAATCTAAATTTAGGCTACCACCAAGTCTCGATTGAATAAAATGATGTATGGAATATTGCCTTCAAGTATAAAGAAGGCATTTCTGAGTGGTTGGTCATGCCTTTTGGCTTCACTAATTCTCTAGTAACATTCATGAGGATGATGGATGATATCTTGCAGCTACTCACAAACTCTTTTGTGGCCATATATTTGGATGGCATCCTCATCTTCAGCAGAACATGGGTAGAACATTTGCAATACATTTTGCAGACCCTAAGCACTCTACAACAACCTAAATTATATCCCAATTTGGAGAAATGTTCATTTGGCATGTAAAGAATTCAATATCTAGGATACATCGTGGATGAACATGAAGTGCATGTGGACACATCCAAGATTCAAGTCATTCATGATTGCCTAGCCCTAATGACTCTAACATAGCTCCACGACTTATTGGGCCTTGCCAACTAATATCGTAGGTTTGAGTTGGAGTCCTCTCATATCACTTGGCCCTTAAGCTAAGTGACTAAGGGCAGAGCTAGAGCCAAGTTTTCCTAGTCTGAATCACAACAGAAATGTTTTGAGGATTTGAAACGTTGTCTCTACTCGACATCAGTCCTCACTCTCTCAAACCTACAACAACCATTAGAGATTGAGACAAATGACTTTGACTGTGATATTGGTGCAGTCCTGACTTGTCATGGACATTGGTGGCCTATCACAGTGAGACACTCTCTGATACTATTCGTAGGTATCCCACTAATGATAAGAATATGTACTCCATTGTGTAGGCATCATGATAGTGGAATCATTTTATTCAGGGAAAGGAAATGGTCATCCACACTTGTTACAAGCATGTACAATTCATCCAGACATAAGGAAAGTTACAAAGTGATGACCTTCAAAAGTGTCCCATGTACTTGAAACAATTTCAATTGAACATTAAGTACATGAAGGGAAACAAAAAACATGTTGCAGACTACCTCAGCTAGCCCTGATTGTGGTGTTAACCATGGTTCTTAACTCCTGTGGGCACAAGACCTTCAAGTGGCCCCAATTGTATGATAAAAACCTTGACTTTGTTGTTACATATCAGACACTAGGTGTAGGTAAACAAGTTCCATACTTTCACCTCTAGGATGCACTTATGTGCTATTAGGGTCATCTTTGTGTTCCTTCAAGCAAGTGTGAAAAACTAATTTGGGAGGCACATTACATTTGGGTGGCAAGGCACTTCGGCATGGAAAAGACAATATCAATACTTCAGAGTTATTTCTATTGCTCAAAACTCTAACAAGATGTCGGCATGTATATTAAATTGTGCACTCCATGTGCCATTGTTAAGCTTGCCTTTAAGAAGCAGGAGTTGTACACTCCTCTACCTATCCAAGACAAGCCCCGAGAGTCAATCTCCATGAATTACATGTTAGTTTTTCCCTCCAACGAGCATGGTAATGATTGTGTCTTTGTGGTTGTCAATCACTTCTCTAAGATGGTCGTTTTGAAACCATGTAATAAGAGTATCAAAGTAGAAGCGCTGGTAAGATATTCTTTGAGCGTGTTTGGTTTCATTTTGGGCTACCACAAACCATTATTTCAAATAGGGACACTAGGTTCCTTAGTACCTTTCGATCCATCTTGTTGTCTATAATGGACACCAAGCTAACCAAATTAGCTGCCTTCCACCCCTAAATATATGGACAAACAAAATTGGTCAATAGGATGATTGTGCATATCATACACAAGTACAACTCCAAGCACCCACGTACATGGGCTGAGAGCCTTCGATATGTTCAACATAGCTACAAAAAATCCCTCCACAACTCTATTGGCCACATCCCTTTCAAGTTTTTCTTGGGGTTCTATCCATTGGCCCCCATTGATGTATTTATTCCCATTGCATATTCATGTGAAGAATCCTCCCATGCTTAGAATGAGCTAGATAAAACATCCAAATTTGTTGAACAGATCCAACACATCCAACAACATGTTGATGATATCTTGTAGAAATCTAATGCCAAGTATAAGCAATAACATGACCAACATTCTATTCCACACAAGTTTTAGGTTGGTGATAAGGTATCGTCACATTTGCAAAGAGAGAGTCTCGCAGCCCCTGACGAGAATCTCATACAACTCTAATATGGGCCTTACACCATAATGAAGGTTGTGGGTGAGAATTGTTTTTAATTGAGTATTCCCCCCTTCCTTAGCTTGCACCAAGTGTTTAATGTGCAGTTGTTTCAACCATATTTTCCACCCCTATTAGATAGCTCGAATGTGGCTAAGCATTTAGACCCTCTAGAACTCAATTCTAATTGCATTAAGAAAGATATAGTGGATCAATGTTGGGTATGTGTTATATTCTTTGCATGTGTGTGTGTGTGGGTGCGTCAGATACGACAACTGTGTGTGCCAAGCGCTTTCCTAGGGGGGTCCCAGGGGGGGGGCAGGTATGCCCCCCTCTGGTTACGCGCAGCGTTTGGCACCGGGCGGTAGCCCGGGGCCGACGAGGTTTGGGGCAACGCCCCGAAATTTTTTTAGGGGGCGGTTTTTGCTATTTTTAGCGGATTTGTAAATTAATCCCGGATTAAGGGATTAGGATTTTGGTATCTACGGAATACCTAAAAACATTGTATATATTGTATGGTGAATGGTGAAATTCAATATAATTAAAATAAGAAAGGTTTTCCCGGTTGAGGGTTTCCGGTATAAAATCTCTGTGTACTCTGTGTATGAGCCATTGATTTGCTTAAGAATCTATATGCATTGCTTTACTTTGTAGGTTTAAAACTTACAATCAAGTCATGGACACTAATATGAAGGGCATTCACCAACAGAACATACCACTCTATTGGGTTGTCAAATTAGGACAACTTCTTCACAAAGGCAAGTGGCTCACTAGGAGTCAAATTCAGCAAACGTTTCCCCATCTAATGAGGGATATTGACGCAATGGGGTCCATTGCTTCCTAAGGAGGGAGGATTATTCCAGGTGGACATCGGTGTCCACCTACCTCTTACATTGACTCAACACTAGTCTCCATCTTGGCAAAAAAAAATTATCTACGATTTTTCAGCTCCCAAATATCTAGGGTCATTTTCATGCCTTAAATGATGTTTTCTGGCCATTCGGGGGCTTATGGTTTCCATAGTATGCCTGAGCCTTCCAACAATGGTACTTCTCAGATAAATATTTCCACCACACTATCGTGCACTCCAAACGAAGATTGTATGGAAAAATTGTGCCCCCCAAGAAATTGACATATAAACTAGCCACCTCGAGGCCTGCAATCATTTTGGCGCCTCATCTCCTAGGGTTAATGTTTTATATTTTTAGGGGTTTTACCTCTTAGGGTTTAGTGCTTTATTCTAAAAGGAAATTTTGACCTCTTTCAATTTCTGCTTGTGAATGAGCATAGCTGACACCTTCTCTTCGGACATAAGCTACCTCCATTCTAGCTAGTTTCTATTGTTTTGCATTTCACGATCTTTTCCTATTACATTTATTAATAGAATTCGGTTATCACTATATTATTTTTCTACCTACAACATTTATGTGTGTTTCCATTTATATTATGACCTTTCATTTCTTTATCTATACAATCTTGATCAATGGTATTAGAGCAATTTGCTCTTTATTGTTTTTCAGTGCATGTCTCTAATGAGGTCAAGGTATAAATAGCTGGGTCTCGAACTAATTTTACTTGGAGAAGACCACTCTCATCATCCCAAGGAGGATATGGTGGAAGATCAAAAGATATATGATGGAGAAAAATATCATATCAAGTTGTTGCTCAAGGAATCCCTCGCACGACAAAGGAGCAAGATGATGGAAAAATTTTCCTTCAAAAAGAAACGATTTCAGAGGTGTGACACCCTTTAAGGTACAGGTTAACTTTGACATTCCTTTATTTGAAGGAAATATAGATACAAATGATTTGTAGAAATGGTTAAATTTGGTATAGGGTTATTACTCTATTAAAAATATTTCAGACATCAAAAATATCACTTTGCACTCCTTAAGGCCTTTCCCCATGTCAAACATTGGTGGGAAAGTTACTAGGAGATCGATGATGGAGATGAATCTAGAAAATTTAGGATAGAAACTACCTGGGTATATATTTTTATGCCCTTTAGGAGGAATTCTACGTCGTTGGAAACTATGATGACCGATACATGAGATGGACAACTCTACATCAAGAGAGAGACCAGACGATGATGGAGTACACCAATACGTACCATACCTTGCACTCAAAGTTGGGTGTTAAAGACTTGGAGTGGCACTTGGTTTTGAAGTATCATAGTGACCTTCATAGGTACATCCAAACATATATGTATTTCTTGTACATCTCCTCACTAAGAGCTACTTATCGGTAGTTGTCAAAATTGAGTAAAATTTTAAGCAGAGGAATAGGCAAGAGTTTGGGTTTGAAAAGACGTAACAACATAAGAATGGTAAAGGTGGCCCAACCTCACACAACAAACAACAGAGAAAGGATATCCAACCTTGAGACAACCAATCAAAGTCATAGGTAAAGAAGGGTAATGAGGAGTTGAAGGACATTGGAAAGTGGTGTGAGTTCCACAAAAGTTCCTAGCACAACAATGATCGTTTGAAACAATCATTGTTGTCCAAGTTGAAAGAAAAAAGAATAATACTTTGGATCAGACTCTGATTCAAGGTAGGATAAGGGAAATCTGGTCATTGATGCAGAACCTAGTGTTACCATTGCAACTGAAAAGATCCAACCAAAAGAGTCAAAGGAGACTGAGAAGGGAAAGTGCATCTTCTATTCACATATGCAGGTGAAAGGAAGTCCACTACATTTTATTGTTGATAGTGGTAGCCAAAATAACATGATCTTGAATGAGATCATTAAGAGATTGAATTTTTTGATAATTCCACACCCCCAACCACACACCATTAGTTGTTTGAGCCAGGGACGAGACCTCTGTTTCAACTAGCAATAGGCCTCTAGTGTAGGGGGAGATAGACAGAAATCATAATATTGTGTTATGTTTTGTTGAAGAAGCTTTTTGTTGAGACTAGAATATCTAGTCCTAATGTACAACTGGTTTTGATCAATAAACATGCCTTTGTTATTAGCTTATTAGAGTTTTAAAGGTTCCTTGTGATGCTTTGGTAAGGCCCACTCAAGAGGGCTCAAAGACCCTGTTATAATATCTTATTTTTCTTGCATGTTAGTGTGTTATAATTTAGTCTCTTTATTTCTCTCGAAATATTATATGGTCATGCACAACAATGTATGGCTTCTATTTAGACTATTAGCAAATTGTAATTTTCAATTGGTTTTCCTGTAGAAAGGGTTGGAAGTCTATTAGGATTCTCAAGGGAATATTCTCAAGGCTAAGAACCTTACTTACATATCATTTCATTTTAATCTAGCTTTGTCTATGCTTTGGAAAGTTTTTACAAGATCTTTAGGACTCTTTCAGACATCCTATAGAAGTTTCGAGTAGGACTATTACAATTTCTATAGAACTATTAAATTTCTTGCAGAAACTTCCTGTAGGATAGTTTTAGCTAAATTTTCTTGAATTTCTTACTCATTTTTCGTGAAGTTATCATTTAATAAGATAACACGTAGATTTATGTTGACTCAAGGGTTATGTGTAATTAGGTTCATTCATTCCATGCAATAGTTCATCTTCTTCTATGTAATTTCCTTTCATGCAAAAATAGTTAATTTCCATGATTTGTAATCAATTTTGGTTTTTCTCATAGCTCAGTCTGTTTCCTTTCACGCCATTAGACTAAATATCCTTACTGAATATAGATCAACTACTCTTTCATTTGGTGTGCTTCTATTCATACAAGTAGCTTAATTCTTTCATGCAATTTAGATTTCATGCACAAGTTACACCGAGATTTCATGCATTTATCCCCTTGATCAGTTTCAAACCTAGATTGTTATCAGTGCACTCTGCATATACTTTGCACAACACCTCTCAAGTTTGTATGAACCTCAGGTTGACAAGTAAAGTAACAAGCCAAGGAGGCAGTAGCATTATTGTTGTTATTCCAAGAACCACCACTTTTTGGCGTCGTTTCCAGGGAGGTGCTAAAGATTGTATATCATTTCGTTTTTGTTTTTTCAATGACTTGGAGGAGTACGAATGGAGGAGTAGAAATGATACATAAGACATAAGGCCAACCTTACTATAGAATTTGTGTAGTGCAAAAATCCCAAGTGCATTCACTTCAAGTGAGTATTGATAATTGCTTGTCACATTCTTTTCATTTTAGGATTATATGAAAAAGGAAAAAATAGGTTCATTTCTTTTATGTTCATGAATGAATCGACCTATAGATAAGAGAGGAAAATTTTTTCCAAAAACCCCCACCCCAAAAATAGGTCCAAGTAATCCAGAAATTGGTCCTAAAACACTTGAAAGTTTCTTGGAAAGAGAAGCTAAAGAATTTGAAAATATCTCAGATGAAGGTCAATCTCCATCACCTCATACCATGGTTGGTGAAGAACGGATGGTAGAATTATTTGAGTTTCATATACGGGAAACCAATGGAGAAACTAAAATGAAAAATATTAATCCTTATGCCTTACCTCATTTCCATGGTCTTGTTTTAGAATATCATGACGCCTTCTTGTTTGAGTTTCCAGTTATGTGTAAGACATATGATTATACCACACATGAACAAAATCTCAAATGATTTCCTTATACTTTGAAGGATTCATCTCTAAGATGATTCATGAGACTAGAACGAAACAACATCACAAGATGGGACCAAATGAAGAACACCTTCAGTGAAAAGTATAGGGACTATTGCACAGCAAGGGATACAAGAGATGATATCTTCAGAATGACTCAAGGACATGATGAGTCTTTGGAAGGCTTTGAAGAGATATTTCAACTATGCTATAAAAGAGCTCACAATTGCACTCTGGATGAGGATTCACTCAAACTTGTCTCACTCAGAGGAGTAAGAGAAGATCTCATGGAAACATTAAATCTCCTATCAAATCAAGACACCAACCAGATGGATTATGGTGATATCAGGCAAATCTTCAAGAATCATTCCAGATCCTCAAGGAAGAAAGGTAGAAATGGTAGAGGGATGGTATCTCAATCTTCTTACCCTACAATCCATATAAAAATGAAATAGGAGGATTACTAGAAGATATAAAAATTGATATTTTGCAATCTTTATCCATGCAAATGGATACCTTGCATATCAAGCAAAAACAAGAGGAAGAAAAAAAGCCAGTATGAATCTTTTTCCTTAGATGCACCAAAAGGCATCCTAGGAATTAATGTCCTCTTGACTTGATAGATGTTTGTGGTATTAGTGAAGAAGCTCATGCAATTGAAAAATGTCCTTCTTTTCCAGTATTAAAAGCTACATTTCAAGGAGAAAAAGAGAATGTGGAGTCAGTATGTTTCATCAAAGGCGACCTAGAGCATCAAGACCCTTCTAAACATGTTTGAACTTTAATCCTTCTCAACATTTTGGTGTATATAATACAAAAATTCCTTCTCAAGATTTGTATAATCATAACCCTTCTCCTTATATAGTTTCAAATCCATGGAAATATTAAGGGCAACCTATTCCTTCTCCATACCAACCATTCCCTATTTTGCACAAAACCAAAATCCTCAGTGGAATCATCCTCCACAAGGATGGAGGCCCCAAAATTTTCAACAACCAGTATTGATGCCTCCTCCTCCTCAACCTAATAACACTATCCAAAGTAATGTTCCTCCTAAACAACCATAGTTGCCTGCTCAATCTACCCCCAATCCAAATAACAAGTAGATTCAACATGTGTACAACAATGAAGCCACATATCAAAATTACTCTTTAAACGTACAAGAAATCAACCTTATATCATGAAAAGTATTACAACCACAACCAAAACTCATAAAGGACTCAGAGCCTAAAAAATATGATGTTATCTTACCACGGCCTCAAGTCCCACCTTATCCTGAAAGGTTAAATGTGAAGAAGGCTTATACATCTAAAGAGAATGAACTTTTAGGGGAATTTAAGGGCTTGTGTGTGAATATACCTATGTTACAATCCATTAAGGATGTGCCTATTTTCAATAGATTCATCAAAGAAGAATGCATCAACAAACCAGGGAGGAAAAAGAAAAGGCACCCCTACAATCAATTTTATAGGACAACTAGCTAACCTCATGCTTGGGAGGATAATTATGCCTAAGTATTTGGATCTGGGAAGCCCTTTAGCAAATGTGCACATTTAAAAAACCTTTATCCAAAGCACTCTCATATATTTAGGGGCTACTACAAATGTTATGATAAGAGATATTGTGTTGAGATTGAACCTTTGGGGATCCTGAAGAGACACCCCCACTTAGCTACAACTTGCAGATAGATCCAAAGTAAAGCCCGAGGAGATGTTGGAAGACATAATGCTCTCGATTTATTCTTGGGAGTATCCCATCAAATTTTTGGTCCTCCAAACCAAATATAAATTCAATGGGTATCCTCTTATCTTGGGAAGGCCTTGGTTGGACACAACAAATGCATACATTAGCTACATGGCTCGAAATATTACTATCACCAATGGAAAATTCCAAAAAAAACTTGTCCTTTATCACCCTTACCAACCATTAATAATAGATAATCTTTCACTACGGGTAGAAGAAGAAGAAGAATACATAGTCCAGACTATTGTCTATCCTATATAAACAATTATTACAACCTTGGCTAGTAGTAAAATTGATGAAGACACCTTCATTTCAAATTTCCTACAAAACCAATACCCTGTTGATGGGAGAAAAGAAGGCATAATTGATGAAATTAAATATGAATTTTTTGCTGAAAAGAAAATAAAACTATGGGCAGAACCATTCACATATGAAACTGAAAATCCCACTGTCAAGACTGTAGAAATTAGCCCTTCAAAAACACTCAAAATCAACACAAAATTTATTGATCAACAAGAACATAAATTATTAGATGTTCTGAAAAGAAATATTGCATCCTTTGCATGGGATTACAAGGATATGAAAGGAATCCACCCTTCCATCTGTACTCATCATATTTACATCAAGGAAGAGTGCAAACTTATTAGGCATCCCCAAAGAAGGATGAACTCTACATTAAAATACATATTCAAACAAGAATTGCAAAAGTTGTTAGATGTTGGTTTCATTTATCCAATTTTATATAGTCAGTGGGTCTCTCCCTTGGTTATTGTTCCTAAAAAGAATGGGAAATGAAGGATATGTTTGGATTATAGAGAATTAAATAAAGCTACAAGAAAATATCATTTCCCCTACCCTTCATTGACCAAGTCTTAGATGTCTTAGCTAGAAAGGAATATTTCTCATTCCTAAATGAATTCAGTGGATATAACCAGATTCAAATCAATCCTGAAGACCAGGACAAGACAACCTTTACATGTTCCTGAGGCACCTTTACTTTTAAATTCCTCCCATTTGGCCTATGTAATTCCCCAACCACATTCTAAAGATCAATACTTAGCATTTTTTTCAGAACTTATCCATGACAAAGTGGAGATCTATATGGACGACTTCACTCCTTTTGGAAACTCATTTGAGGAATCCTTAGAAAATATAGATAAGGTTCTCCATAGGTGTGAAGAAATGAACGTCTCCCTTAGCCATGACAAGTGCAATATAATGATGAATGGAATAATTGTGCTAGGAGACCATCTATCATCCAGAGGGATTGAAGTAAAAAAGAATAAATTAAAGATCATCACACTTCTACCTACCCCTTTGAAACCAAAAGATATTAGAAGTTTTCTTGGACATGCAGGTTACTACAGGAGATTCATCAAGGACTTCAATAAAATAGCCTCTCCTCTGTTTACCATGTTATCCAAATATGTAGATTATTGTTGGACTTTAAATTGTCAACAAGCATTTGAAACAATTCAATAAATACTCTCAAAAGCTCTTATTCTATAGGGTCCTAATTGGACTCTTCCTTTCCATATCCATATCGATGCATCAGATAAATCTATAAGAGCTCTCTAGGGACAAAATTAAGATAAGAAGCCTTATGCAATCTACTTGATAAGTGAGAACCTATTTGGTGTATAGCTAAACTATATTGTCATTGAAAAAAAAATGTAGCAGTAGTCAACACTCTCAACAAGTTTAGACATTATGTTAGAGGATATCAAGTTTTTGTACACACTGGTCATGTTACCATCAGATACTTAATGAATAAACCTGACATCAATGGTAGAATAATCAAATGGTTTTTGTTATTATAACAGTTTGATCTAACCATTCTTAATAATCCTAAAAAACATAATGTTGTTGCATATTTCTTATCCAGGTTAACAATCCCTACTAAAGAAGGCATGATAGTTGATCATTTCCAGATGAACACCTTTTTGCAATATCAACACAAACCCCTTGGTTTGCTGACATAGCCAACTATTTGACAACATGGAGGTTTTCTCAGCATTTTTCCTACTGGGAAAGATGCAAATTTGTCAGGAAGAGTACAACATATACTTGGGTGGCACGATATATGTTCAAACTTGGACCAAACCAAGTTCTAAGAAGATGTATGAGAGAAGATGAAGTACATGATATCCTCCATGCCTCTCATGATGAACCATGTGGAGGAAACTATGCAGCAACGAGGACAACCTACAAGATCTTGCAAGATGGATACTATTGGCCAACATTACACGGAAATGCTCAACAATATACCTTACATTGTGATGAATGTCAAAGGATGGGGAAGCCTACCAAGAGAAATGAGATTCCCTTGCAGCCTTAGGTATCATTAAAACCATTTGACAAGTGGGGTATGGAATTCATGGGCCCAATTGATCCACCTTTAGGGCAAAAGAAGCACATACTAGTATGTATAGATTATTTGACCAAATGGGATAAAGTGAAGTCTATGAAAGATGCTAAAGAGAAAAGGTTAGTTGAATTCATCCAAGAAAGCCTATTCTCAAGATTTGGATATCCTACAGACCAAGGATCTAAATTTTCATCAAGGCTCATTGAACAAATTATGTAGCAACGCCACATATGTCACAGAAAATCAACACCATACCATCCACAAGAAAATGGACAAGTTGAAGTCACCAACAGATAATTTGAAAATATCCTCACCGAAATAGTGAGCAAGAACAAGAAGAGTTGGTCAAAGAAACTTGTAGAAGCAATATGGGATTACAATATCACATGGAAGACTACCACATGGCTTACACCCTTTTAGTTAGTCTATGGTAAGAAATCCATGCTCCCTATTGAGTTTGGATACCTTATTTTGAGAAAAACATCTAAATTAGACATGGATATCCCATTAGCACAACAAGAGAGATTGAATCAATTGAATGGATTAGATGAGTACATGATGCAAGCACTCTTCAACATTGAAGTAGAGTAGCTACAAAGGAAAGATTGGCATGACAAAAAAATCAAGCATTGCAAGTTCAAAGAAGCGGACTAGGCCCTATTGTTTGATTAAAGATTCAAGGACTTTAAGCGAAAATTGATGACCAGGTGGTTAGGGCCCTACATAATTGAAATATGTCATGACAGTTCATATCAGAACCATAGATGAAGAAGGAATCCACTTGTTAGTGAATGGATTTAGGCTCAAATTCTACAACAAACCTCTATTAAGGGAAGAGTTTACAACAATAGTGAAAGAAAAAAAATTGGATGTGATTAATAGCATAGATGTTCTCAATCCATCCAAATAGTAAGAAGTGATATGAGAGAGAGAGAGAGAGAAGAAATAAATAAATAAAATACCTAGATGAAAACCTCACTGAGGCATCTAGGGTAGGTCTTTGATTGAAAACCTCCATGGAGGCGGTCTCAAAGATGAGAAATAAATAAATTTCCTCATCGGGAAAACCTCTCAGAGGCTTGATGATGCAGGACACTGGTGAAAATTAGAAATGGCACATTTGTCTTGAGAAAAAAGAAGAAGAAAAGAAAGAAAAAAAAATGAATTGGTAATGTGTTCTTGTTTTTTAGGTATCAAAGAACTCCATCTCAGCATGTTTGATCACGGGTTGGAGGTTGCCATGTTGGATCTGGGTGTGATTTGATTAACACCATAGCACGTCGAGGTTCCTAGTGACAAAACCCAAGTTCCAAAATCTTCCTCAGAGATGTGTGAATATGAAATCATGGAGATCGGGTACCGGAAGTGAATTGTTGGTACCAAAAGTGAAATGTTCAAAAACCTTCATAAACAAGATTAGTCTAAACCCTTTCTAAATCATCAAAAATAAAGGAAATTACGAATATTAACAACATTTTATTCATCAATTTGATAGGCACATAAGTATGGTTAAATGTGGTAATAATCATAGTAAACAAGTGCAAGGATAAAAGGAGACCAACTAACAGTGTAAAAGATACCAATTTAGCAAACCAACATTTCCCCCATGCCTGAGGATTGGCATTTCCTCAAACCAAAGAAGTAGGCACTGATCATTTTCTGACTACAAAATCCTCCCAAACTTGTCCAACTTTACTGCCATGTTGGTTCAATCATCAACCCACATTACCATTGCAAGATTTTCTTGTCATAAATAAATATTCAATGTTGTTCAAACTTCCAATGAAGACCATAGATTTACTCTACTAAATGTTAAAGGTCCTTGGGTTATGAACATGTGGTGACTTAACATCACTTCATGGAATAGATGGGTGACATGAAGAAGTACAAGTATGCCTACAATCTCTCCAAGGAGATCCACAAAGTTTGAATGGATATATAGACCAAACCTTCAAGATTATTATCGTGTGTTGTAGATATTTTAGAGTATTAAATTGTAAGTGTGTGATGGTCGAAATGGATAATCTCATATAGTTGTAGCAGCCCCAAAGCATTTAAATTCAATCATCGAGCTTCTTCATATCCCTTGCTCTACCCATAGACAGCTATGACATATCAATTCAACCCTAAAACTCCACAATATCTCAAGTATGAAACATACAGCTACAACCCTTCTCCTTGAGACCCAAAGGAGGGAAAAGCTTGATAAATATCAAAAACACTAGATTTATCTAGCTCTTTAATTGCATTGGAGATATTGTTCCTTATTACACCTAATGCAGGGGGAAACCACTTGATGAGGTTACAATATAAAATATTGAATTATAAAATGTTCTTACCAATCTGTATTGATTCAAATTTCCTCAAATTGTGCTCTTCACCATTCTTTTGAATCATGACTTCATCATTCTACCAAGTTTGATCATTTATAAATTCACTATCACCCAATTATTATTTATTCTATAAAGAAGTAGGGGGAACCCTTACTTTACCTAGGCTCATACCCACGATCCCCATTTGCATACTCATTGAAATCACGGCCTTGGTATTCAATCAATTTCAAAGAAGCTAATTGCAACTTGTTTCCTCTACAGATTGCTAAAGGAATTCATTTTCTTTCCTTCAATTCCAAATTCTGAACATATTGGAAAAATGTCAACCTCTTCAAATTTGTCTTCAACACAACCTAGAACTCTATTTGATAGTCCACACTATATTAACTCAAGGGATAATTTACACTAGAGTTAAGAGTCCCAAAGACAACATTTACTCAACAAAAAAGAGAATGAAACCCTTCACAATTATTGGCAAAGAGGTTTTGGAAAAAGAATAACGATTATGCAGGAGTTAATTCATATGCTCTACCTACCCTACCTATACCCATGCTCGTTGGAACATCTTAGTGTTTTGTCTAAGGAATCTATTGCAGTGGATGAAAAACTTGGGTGCATTGATAACCTTCACACCCATTGTGCAACATTGTAGTGTGGCAGGTTGACACAAAAAATGATATAGCAGCAATCAAGTAATACATTTTTATTGTGCAGTGGGTGTGTTCGTTTTTCTTTGAAACAAGCATGTAGTCTCAAGTATTATAAGAGGAAACCCATACACTTTCATTAATAAGTCTTTCTAACAATGTCACCATAAAAACTCCCAACGTGGTGAACCCTAATCCAGTCCAATTAAGGTGGAAGTTATTGTTCGAGCATATGTAAACATCTTCTGAACAATGATGGAAACATTTTCTTTTCGGAAAAATCTCCATTTGGCAAGAAATATTTTATGTGATTTAAAGTTGAGTACATAAACATGGAATTTTCATCCCAAACCCCACTTTTAATATGATCGGTTTCATGGCATGAGGAGTTTGACTATCCTAGAACAATTCTCTGCTACTTATAAAAAATAATTGCACTATCTTTCCTTTCTTTTCGTCCTTCATTGTATCACTTTTGCCAAATCCTTCAGGACAACATAAATTTCATAAGTACCACCATCAGTATCTAAACAAATTAAGGTAGAATTCTATGTTGGAAAAATATATTGGCCCTTGGTTTGGGCCTCTAGAACTAAACTTCCTAATTAGTATTAGTGGATTTTCCTTTTGAGTTGCAAACTCATAAGTCTGTAGATAATGATCTTTTATATACAACAATGAGCATACCTCTCTCTTCTCCAATTTGAAAACAATCATCCCACTCCTATGCCTAGTTGTTAGGAGATTCATCTAATAGATCATGAGGTTGCACAATCATCTTCCCATGTGTTACATATCTAAAAAACAGAGAAACTCATTGATTGTGGTGCTCAGATAGCATGTCCTCGACATGCTTTTGAGAGTTCATGGAACAAGTCAGTCTTGCAGAAACCATATTTGGAGGGATTCCAACCAAACTAAAAAGATATTTAAGTGTTATTTTCTCTCAGTACTAGCCCTCCCAGAATTATGATCAGTTCTATGCATACTTGAATAACAATACAAACAACTACAATTTTTTAGAAATATAAAAGCAAATATATTATGGAGACTTTGAAAAATTAACAATGAACCTTCTCTAAAAATCAAAGCTCAACATTGTAGAGACATAAGTCTTCACCAGCAGGGACAAATCAAAACATTTTCAACTACTGCCAAGAACAGTATTATCCAAAATCAACGCTACAATAAATGCAGTGACCATGTGCATAGAGACAATTGTATTTGGGAAGAAGTTAATCACATGCACACTAATTTGGATGGGACCATTTTAAAAACTTCAGAGGGTTGGAACTCTTCCTATAATTGGGTTTATGTCCTTTAACATGTTGAAAAATGATAAAGAGAGAAGTAAATATAGTCCCATTATTATCATATTTTGTGAGCTTTTATTGTATTTCAAATTTTAAAAACCCAAGGCAACAAGCATCGTCCACATGAAAAATAAAATTCCAACAACACTTACTTGTGGAATGGATGCAAAAAATGCTTCCACCTTACCAACAAATGACATAAAAATCAAAATGCATGCCTCAATATCCAAGAGTGCCAACAGAAGAAACCATAACATGAAATCTAAGAGAGAAGTAATGAAGCCAACAAAGAGATGAACCACAACAATCTCCTTCAACAATTGTGGACAACACCTAATCATGCTACAACAAAATGTATTGTTGGTGCATTATGTTACATATTTAATTTTCACATTGCTTATGCCATGTCAAATATATTGAATTTATATGTTGTAGGGCAGAAACAAGGGATCATTGAAATTGAAAGTAGGATGGGGGTCTGAAATATTGTTGTTGCAAACTTGATACAGTATGCAATAGTATTTGAGCGGAGATGTGAATGAACTATCTTTGACTTTGGGTAAATTAAAATGAGGGCTATGGAACAACTATGTTTTGAAACTGAACGAATCTTAAAATGAGGACTAGGGGAGGTGATGGTTTAAGGGTTAATGGTGAGATTATATGGAAGTAGTAGTGGGTAAGGATGGGTAAAATTGCAAGCTTGAAATGTTGTTTTCTATGACAAATTTCCTTCATCTTAAATAAATTAGAAGGATCAGAAAATCTTTATCTCGAATTACCTTAGTTTTCTGGAGCCAATATTTACAAATATAAATGTTGGATCTAACCATGTACAGGAGAGTTTGAATCTCAATAGATTTCTAAACTACTTGAAGAATGAGAATGAGAGACATGTTATCATCCAAACCCATTCAAATGATGAAAAACACCAAAAATGCACTTGTACCCTCTATACAATTATGGAAACTAGTATGCAGTCATGAAGAACATAAACCATTGAAGAGTTGAAAAACATAATTTTGCTGGAAAAGGATGAAGCTAATGGAACAAGAATCTCCCTATTTTCAACAAGTTGCCTTATTAACTCTTGACATTCCTTTCTTAATCAAAAAATTAAAAAGGGTTGTTGCACTGTACTTGTACTTGTACTAACAAATATGTGCAACATTTATTGAAATTTATTCATCTACTTATTATATTACCTTACGTGTGAAAGGAAACCTTTTCTCAAGTGTAGGAGTATTTCCACTGAATTCATCTGTGTAACATATTTATAAGCATGCTCATATCCAAATATGAAAACTATACCTCAATGGTTGTCTGTACATGAGAGACCAATTTCCCTTGTGGAGATGATGCCAAGAAGTGTTGAAGGATGGAGGGGTACTATGGTCCAATGTTTTTTTGGAACAAAGATTCGATGTAATATTTGTTTCCTTGGCTCTCTCTGGATATAAAATCGTGAGGCTTTTCTAGAATTTGGTCATCACACTCTGTGATGCACAAAGGATATGATGATATACATGCCAGAAAATCATTGATCTTTGTATCTAGTGTCTACTTTCCATTTGATGTGGTATGTGACTCTTTGATCTCTTCTATCTACTCACAAGGACTACTAGAAGAAACTTTTAGATCCTCCTATTGTGGAATATGTTCACGGATCTCTGATTCTTCCACTGCTTCCTGAATATCCCTAGTAACAACTTTGAAGTGTGGGCAAGATTGGAGAAGATCCTTGCAGGGATATATCCTCCTTTGCTCAACAAATGCTTGATCATCTATACATTCTCTGGTTGGTTTTCTAATCCCTATTTCGCACATGGATTAGTGTATGGAGTTCTTATAAACCAAAAATGGGAACTTTAAGAAAATAGATGAAATATTGCACATCACACAAAACAAATTCCAAAGAAGAGCATGTATTCGAACCACTCATGCTACTAAGACATTGTTGTCACCAAGTTGTCTGTTGAAATGAGAATATTTCCCTTTCCATGCATCAATCCAAAAGAAGACACATTGAAGCAACACAGCGAGGACTTGGAGAAACTCACTAAAGTGAATGTGATGGSTTGGAACCCTTTCAGAGATTCTGAATTGAGGGTGCATGTGCATCTTACCATTTCTCCTCCTTCAATTATTAAATGTTGGTGCAACCAAATTATGCGCAAAAACAAAAACTGTAAATGCTCCAATCCCTTCTTCAGCACCTCCCYGACAATGGCACCAAAAATGTGGGGATGTTTAAAGCATMAACCAAGGGCCTCATAAGATTTTATATGAAAGCAGATGAAGTGCAGGATCAAAGCCTAAGCTAACAACTAATGCCGACAAACCACACTTAATACAAACTACGGGAAATTAAAACTAAGGAATGTATTACTGGGTTGTGGGGCATCTAATGCTATAAGGGCTATGAATCACAATCTTTCATGCACATAGGTGATGTTCATGTGATTTTGTGGGAGTAGATTATTAGTGTCTTGAACCTTCAATGATTTTCTTGTAGTGACACTAAGCAATGAATGGAAGGAAGGAAAACAATATGTTGTAAATTCTACAGAGGTGTCTTGGTACATTGGGTCGATGACAGGGATACTCTTATGGTGCCAATCACATTCTTTCACTGAGAACAAATCCAAGTGTTCTTGTAATTTGAGAGAGAGTATTGCCTTGTCCAATCACCTTTAGTTGGGGGATTTTCCCTATAGAGGATGAGTGCATAAAATATACAACACATTCTGCAAGTAAATAAACAAAAACAATAATGGAAGTGTAGATCTACAATTGAACTAGCTAAATAATAGAAAATGAACATAGCATAGCGCATGTTATAGAATGGGGGCCTTGCCAAACCTAGCACACGCTGTGAGAAAGCTTACAAACTAAGTGAGCGCTTCAAGAACAGGGAAAAAATATAAACAATTGATTATTATTGAATGAAGTTGGTGATTACAAGCTTCGAAGCATGGATTCCACTTCCATTTTATAATAATCCTCTCTACAATGCTCTCAATACTCCCCTCCTATGTTATATGGTTGCTTATATACATAGAAGAGCAATGGAGTGGATCAAAATTGATTCCCTCAAATCAGAATTGTCAAGACATAATTAGTTTACAAGATATGTGTTTTCTTATGTTTAATGGATCGTGGTTGCAAAAATAACTCAAGATATGATTACAAATTATTTTACATAACATAAAGATGTTGAGAATAGATTGATTCAGTCTCCTTTTCTGGCCAGGATCCATTTGTCTAGAAGATTGGAGAAGATGGGTGCAATTGTAAATCTAGGTAAACCTGGATTATAAATTCCACCATATCTCATAGATCCTTCATTATTTTGGAAAATTATTCTACTGTCAATTGAATGGGTGTGGTCTACACAAAACCCATGTTCCATAATTTTAATATTCTTCTTTGTTTTCTAAGAAATAGTGTTTAAATATTACCGCTGCTAATTTGGCACATTTTTACTAAGCACGTTTGACCCCGGGTTAGAGGCTGCCCTATTGGACTTGGGTGTGAATTGATGAACACCATAGCATGTCGAGGCTCCTGGTGACAAAACCAAAGTTCTTGAATCTTTCATAGAGATGTGTGAATATGCCAATCATGGAGATCGGGTACCGTAAGTGAACTATTGGTACAGGAAGTGAACTACTCAAAAATATTGATCAACAAGATTAGTCTAAACCCTTTCTAAATCATTAAAAACAAAGGAAATTATGATTGTTAACAACATTTTATTCATCAAGCTTGTTAGGCACATAATTATGGGTAAATGTGCTAATAGGCATAGTAAACAGGTGCAAGGATAAGATCAAAAGAGACCAACTAACGGTGTAAAAGATATCGATTCAGAAAACCAACAAGTTTTCTACAAGAAGGTAGTTGTCGAATTATTCAAAATTTGTTTTCCTCGTATCATTGTTGTTACTGCCTTAAAATTTCCCTACATTGTTGTCAATTGTGTTTGATGAATGCCATATGGTTAATTTGATTGTTGGGTCTGCATAATTAAATTCGTGGGTGATGGTCTGCATAGTCCTACGGAAACTGTTTAAAGAAAAAAGCCTCTCTCTCCCTAATTTTTCTCTCAACCCATTTTGATATCGGTGATGTTGTTAAACAAATGTTTGTCACTAATATTATGATCATAATATATAATAATAAATATAAATACATTATAATAGTTAATGAATAATTAATGAAGAGACACCTTCCCAATGAAAGGTCACGTCTCTTCATGGAAGGGAACCCCTGCGTAGGTATATAGGGCCCTCATTCTTATTGTATATCATCTCATATTCATATACATTATTATTTAATATATTATCCTTTATGGATTATAACTTGTTGACCTACCTACATTGGGTATTTACCTGGTGAACCGGCTTGGTTCACCACAATGGTATCAAAGCTTCATCTTGATCCAAATTTTGGCCACAAAAGAGTTTCTCTAAAATCAGGTCTTTGACCTCATATTGGCCATTGGCCATTTATAAATCAAATATTCTACACATTTCAGCGAAAGTAAAAAAATCATTCTGCACAAAATATTAAAAAAAAACGGAGAAAAAAAAAAGGGGGGGAGGGGGTTTCTTAAGGGGCAGGTGAAGAAGTATAAGTGCACACCAAGAAGTTTGAAAGAAATATTCTAGATTTGGCATTAGTTAAGTTAATTATCATTTAAAAAGTGAGAAAAAAGTAATTTAAAAGAAAAAGTTTCAAAGAAGAGGAAAAGTGAATATTTTATATTACCTTTGGAGATTTACCATCCCATGATTTTGGAAAACCATTGGCCCATGGTATTCCATACCATATATAATACATGTGCGTGTGTATTTTTCTCTAAAGAAGGATTTCACAAAACTTAGGGTCATGTTTGTTGAGCCCTAACCACTGTGAACAAATAGTCAAGAGTATAAAAGGGATTTATAAGGTACTTTTTATAAAGTATAAAAAGGATTATAAAAATTCGAGTGAAAAGATATATAAGAAGGAAGGAGTATAACTAAAAGAGTTTTTTTGGAAAGTGTGAAGGTAATATTAAATTATTTTTCATTAATTACCAAGGAAAAAAAGAAGAAGAAGAGATTAAGTGAATATAAAATTACTTTTGGTTAAGTATAAAGAAAATATTCAAAGTTTTTAAACTCTATATATATAAAAAGAAGAATTATCAAGGATTATTTTCTTAAAAGAATATAAAAGAATATTAGAGGAAGATATCTATTAAGTCAAGAAGCTTAAGTCTTATTAATTTTAAAGGGATATTATAATAATTATAAGGTCAATTCAAATTAAAAAATGGATTTTAAGGAATGAATATTTTCTGGTAAAAATCATCTAAGTAGATGCATCGGATTATTAACATTTAGAGTAAATATTCAAGAAAAATAAGTTAGCATCCACATTTGCCTAGATAAGAAGAAAAATCACATAAGTATGGATTTGGTGAATCAATTTATAATTCCAAAGACAAATTTAATCAAAACAAAAGACTTTTTTTTCGCAATAAATATGGCATCAAAGACATATCGTTGACACTCGAAGATTATAAACTCGTATCTAATTTCGAGGTTACAACTATATATGAAAAAGAGGTTGATATAATCCTCTACTCAACTTGGTTAGAGACACTAGGTAGCTTAATATTAAACCTTGAGAAAAAGTTTTTTATGTTTTCCTACAAGAAGAAAAAAATAACATTACATGACTTCTCAATGAAGTCAGATTCAATATCTACATCAAAATATCTTTATCAGATCTCAAAAATACTAGTGTTAGACAAACAATAGTCAATACTTGAGATCCAAAATGAGTGTGACAAAATAGTCATAGACAAAGATGCAGAAATTTGTCTCCTAAAAATCCATAATCAAAGTTTACTCACCCAGATTAAGAAGATAAAGAGTGATAAGAATACGGTAGAGGACAAGTTAGAACAACTTATCAATAAGGAATCATTGGTAGATAAAGAGACAATCACTGAACCTATGGAACTACAAAAGTCTTCAAATGGAAAAAAAACATGATGGTGGATAAAGCAATTAATACAGACCTAGTCGACCTTACAGCTCAAAAGGATTCAATTGATGTAAAGAGGTCTTCACATGTTGAAGTAGAAACAAGCCAGTGATATGAAGAAGACTCAATTCCAAGTGTTAATAAAGAAGAAGCTAAAAGTACACGAAGTAAAGATCAAGTTGCAAGGATGCCTTATAGACATCCTAATCACAAAAATTGATACTTCAACCAATCAATGTATCCACAGAAACAAATGAAAAATATGTCAAAAATTATTACCTCCATTAAAAATGATGCTCAAGGTAAAAGTTATCAGGGGAGTCAAAATACATCAAATTGTCTACAAGAACCCCATAAAAGCCCCATTGTGTAGAAGATCAATTTAAGGTGGGCAAAGTCCCTTACAATTCAACGGTTCTATGCAGCACTTAGAAGATCTTATTGTTTCAAGTCCTCAACGATCACTAATTAGGGAATAAAGAATGAGGAGATGATATTACAAGCTAGAGCAAGAGATAAGTCTTCCATAAGTATGCTTTGGGGACAAAGCATTTTTAAGGGGAAGGAAATGTTATGAACATAATATACAATAATAAATATAAATACATTATAATAGTTAATGGATAATTAATGAAGAGGCACCTTCCCAATGAAAGGTCATGTCTCTTCATGGAAGGGCACCATTGTGTGGGTATATAAGGCCCTCATTCTTATTGTATATCATCGCATTTTTATATGCATTATTATTTAATATATTATCCTTTATGGATTATAACATGTTGTCCTACCTACATTGGGTATTTACCTGGTGAACCCGGCTTGGTTCACCACATCTAACCACCTCATATCTCATATAAACTACCCTGAAGAACAGAGTCAATTTTTTTCTTGTGTATTGTCTTCTATAGGAAGGCATATTCCAAAATTTGCAAAGCTTTTCTCCTCTTGCATCAGTCTTTTGTGCATGTAATTCTCATTCATTCACATATATATATATATATATATATATATATATATATATAGAGAGAGAGAGAGAGAGAGAGAGAGAGAATTTAAGTTGCCAAACTCTTCAGTTCTAGGACATTATTTGTACATGAATATATAGAACCATCCCCTCCAATCTTCTCTATATATGGAACTACATTCAAAGATGAACCATATGCATCCTACATGCTTAATCTACAACATGATATTACAATAATCCTTATACCACAACCAAGGTTCATGCAAAAATATGTATCTTTGACCAACAAAAGGTTCAAACTGAATTACTCCTTGAAACATTTTTGGAGATTGACAAAAATACCAAATATTTAACTCACTATCACTTCCACCATTAATCCATTTATGGAGAATATACTCATAACAAGGAATAGACCTGATCATCCTAGACACACATTGTTTATGGATAAATTCGTGAGTGCGGACACAGACCAATCTCCCCAGATCCACCTGGATCTGGAACAAACCGTAACAGAATACTACTCTTTCCCTAGATTTCGATATTGAATGAACTAAGAGAAATGGATAGTGGACATACCTTATGAACGCTCTCCTTTAATCTCTATTGTTCCTTGCTCTGCTCCGATGCTCTTGTGTCGTTCCAATCACAACAACACAAACCAATCACAGCAAAGGCATTAATATATTCAATACCTAGTCTATACATGTGATCAAGGAATCATGTAATAAGATGACATNATCATTATGGGAAAGGGACATATTCATGTATTGCATTAACTGAAAGAGAAATATACAACCTGAGCCTTGATGTCGTAGATCTCCTTTCGATGGCTCCTAGCTCTGACACACACACTTGTTCATGCATGAAGAAGTTCAACCACATATGATTACTTGTTGTCTCTTGCTGTTGTAGCTTCAATCCTCCATACAGTCTTGCACCAGTTCTCCAATCAATCTCCAGCTAGCTTGCTAACTTCTAGTTCTTATGCTTGTGCTTGTTCTTAACCATTTCCATAAGTAATCTCCTCAATATATAGGAGAATATTGATTA
>ML780586.1:4043-14656 GCA_009831015.1 Picea engelmannii
CCCCTCTACAGGGTCTGGGGGAAAGAGGGCCTCGAAGGAAAAATTGCCTTGTAAATGTATATTGTAATTTCATAGTAAATTTGGATCATTCATTATAAGGTCGCAGATCTGACGATAGAAGTTATGTTAGGGTTTTTTTTCCCTAGAAGACAACCCTCTTTTATGAGGGAAATGTATTGCGGCTATGTATCATTGTGAATATTGTATTATGAGTGAGGATACTGTGAGAGAAAGAAGAGGAAGTTACAACAGGTTTACTGTAGCTTGTATCCCTTCATTTGCTGGATAATAATAAAGGAAGGACGTGTCAATTTCTCTGGTGGATGTAGCCCACACTGGGTGAACCACATATATCTGTGTCTCTATTATATTGTGTATCTTCTGTGTTTTATTTCCGCATTTGTTTTATTTTATTTATCCACAATCATGTTTTTCTAACAAATGGTATTAAAGTGAAAGATAACTCACCGGAAAAGAGGGTTCCTAGTTCGAGTGGGAGCAATGGCGGAAGATGGAAAGTTTAGGGTCAAGAAATTTAACGACAAAACTACCAGTTGTGGAATATGTAGATGAAATATTATTTATATTAGAAGGATCTATTCCTACCATTGGGTGGAATAACAAAGAAGCCGATGACCATGAAGGACGAAGAATGGGAGGTTCTTGACAGAAAGACACTAGGAATGATACAACTGAGCCTGACAACGTCGATGGCTTTCAATATTTCGAAAGAAAAGAAAACAAAGGAGCTAATGGATGAATTGTATAAACTATATGAAAAACCCTCGGTGTCCAATAAGGTATTTATAATGAAGAAATTATTTAATATGAAGATGTCAGAAGGTAGGTCTGTTGCAGATCATTTAAATGAATTTAATATGGTTACTAATCAACTAAGTTCTGTAAAAGTGGACTTTGATGATGAGGTCAGGGCTCTTCTAATATTGTGCTCTTTGCCAGAAAGCTGGAACGACTTGGTCATGGCTATAAGTAACTTTGTCTCTGGTTCAAACACTTTAAAATTTTATGATGTTGTTGGTGTTATCCTTAGTGAGGAAATGCGACGGAAAATCATAGGTGAGACATCATGTAATGCGCTAAACATGGAGAACGGGGGAAGACAAAAGGATAGAGGAAAGGGCTCAAGGAACTGCGGGAATTCTAGGAAGGGAAGATACAAATACAGACTTGGAAAGATAAAGTGCTGGAATGGTGGGAAGAAAGGACATCTGAAGAAAGACTGTAGAGATCCAAAGAAACAAATAGATGGACATCAGGAGAAAAATCAGGAAGCAAATGTAACAGGTGATGTGTTGCAAGATGATTTGATTCTTTCCGTAGATAATATTTCTGAGTCTTGGGTAGTAGATTCAGGGGCTTCATTTCATGCCACACCTCATAGGAAACATTTTCTAGATTATGTTCAAGGTGATTTTGGACAGGTTCATTTGGGTGATGATGCACCATGCAAAATTGTTGGAATGGGAAAGGTAAAAATAAAGCAAATCAATGGAAATCAATGGTTGTTGAAAGAGGTAAGACATGTTCCATATCTAAGGAAAAATGTTATTTCAACATGGCAGGTGGAAAGTGAAGGTTGTATATCCATATTTACACATAAGGTGTGGAAGTTCACCAAAGGATCATTGGTGATAGAAAAATGAGAGAAGGTAGGTACATTGTATTTATGTACTAGTAATACTAAATTTTCTATCTCTTTAGATTCTACAGGAGTGGATACAACACTGTGACATCACAGGCTTGGACACATGAGTGAGAAGGGGATGCATATACTTCACAAAATAAATTTGTTTCCAGATCTTAAAAAAAATGATTTGGATTTCTGTGAGCATTGTGTTTATGGAAAACATAAGAGAGTCAGATTTCTCAGAGTTGGAAAATACAAGAAGAGCGAAAGGTTAGAGATTGTGCATATAGATGTTTGGGGACCAACTCAGGTATCATATATTGGTGGATCTCATTATTATGTTACTTTTATTGATGATGCAACTAGAAAAACTTGGGTTTATTGCATTCGACAAAAATATGATGTTTTTGATACTTTTAAGAAATGGAAAGCTTTGGTTGAGAATGAGACGGGAAAAATGTTGAAGTGTCTCAGATCATACAATGGAGGTGAATATTGCAGCAAGAAGTTTTATGATTACTATTCATACCATGGGATTCGTAGAGAGAAGGTAATTCCAGGAACACTACAAGAAAATGGCGTGTAGAAAGGATGGACAGGACAATCATGGAGCGTGCAAGGAGTATGAGATTGCATGCTGGTTTTACCTTACAGTTCTGGGTAGATGTTGTAGATACTATTGTTTACTTAATAAACAGAGGAACTTCAAGCTCTTTGGATGGTGGAATTCCATAGGAGGCATGGACAGGTAAAAAGGTAAAATAGTATTTTTTGAAAACTTTCGGTTGTGAACCATTTGTCCATATTGATAAAGAAAATAGAACAAAGATTGAGGAAAAATACAAGAAGTGTACCTTTATTGGATACAATGTTAATGATTTTGTTTATCGTTTATGGGATTACGAAAATCACAAAATCATTAGGAGTAGAGATGTCATATTCAATGAGAAGGTCATGTACACAAATCAGTTGCAGGGAAAGATACAAGAAAAATAAAAACCAGACTACACAATGATTGAAGAGATCACTAGAAAAGAAATTCCAAAGGTACCAAACAATAAAAATATACAACAATAGGAGAAGTAGGTACCTCAAACTCCTGCAAGTGTTGTTAGAATATCTACCTGGTTAAGTAGACCCCCTGAATGATACTCTTTTTCATTGTATTATTTATTGTTGACTGATTATGGTGAACCCGAATGTTATGAAGAGGCAATGCAGGTAGAGACCAAAAAGAAGTGGGAGCAAGGCATGAAAGAGGAAATGGATTCCTCGGTAAATAACCATACTTGGGACTTGGTTCATTTTCCTGTAGGAAAAAGAGCATTGCAGAATAAATGGGTTTTCAAGTTGAAGGAAGAAGATGGAGGAAAAAAACAATACAAGGCTAGACTTGTTGTAAAGGTGTTTGCACAAAATAAAGGTATATATTTTGATGAAATATTTTCTCCTATTGTTAAAATGAATTCAATTAGGACTATTTTAAGTCTCATGTCAGTATAATATTTGCATCTTGAACAGTTAGATGTAAAACCAAATTTTCTCCATGGGGATTTGGAAGAAGAGATTTATATGCAGCAACCACAGGTGTATGAGGTCAAAGGGACGGATAATTTGGTATGCAGGTTGAAGAAGAGCTTGTATGGCCTAAATAAATATCCAAGGAAATGGTATTTGAATTTTGACAGGTTTATGATAGAACATGGTTATAGTAGATGCCATTCTGATCACTGTGTTTATTTTAAAAGGCTAGAAAATGGAAGCTATATTATCTTGCTATTGTATGTAGATGACATGCTTGTTGTTGAGTCTAATATGCATGATATAAATGTGTTCAAGAATAAATTAACTAATTCATTTACGATGAAGGATTTGTTGTTGCAAAGAAAATCCTTGGTATGAAAATAACAAGAGAGAGGAGAAATCACAAACTGACATTGTCTTAGGGTGAGTACATAGAGAAGGTGTTGGAGAGGTTTAAAATGAAAAATTCAAAACCAATTAGTACACCTTTGGCCAACCATTTCAAATTAACTAAGGAAATGTGTCCCAAGACACAAGAGGAGATATAATATATGTCCAGGGTCCCTTATTCATCAATAGTTGGTAGCTTGATGTATGAGATGGTTTGCACAAGACCAGATATTGCACATGCAGTTGGAGTTGTGAGAAGGTATATGAAAAATCCAGGTAAAGAACATTGGGAGGAAGTAAAGTCGATTCTCAGGTATTTGAGAGGTACTGCTACTCATGCATTATGTTTTGGAGGTTCAGACACTGTTATACAGGGATATGTTGATTCATATATGGCAGGTGATAAAGATAGCAGGAGGAGCACCACAATGTATGTTTTTACTATAGGTGGAACAAAAATAAGTTGGATTTTGAAACTACAAAAGGTTTTTGCACTTTCAACAACAGAAGCATAGTGTGTTGCTACTACAGAGGCTAGTAAAGAAATGATTTGGTTACAGATGTTTATGGAGGAATTGGGAAAGAAGTAGGAGCATAACAGGTTGTAATTTGACAATGAGAGTGCCATTTATATTGCAAATAACTTAGCCTTCCATTTGAAGACTAAGAATATACAGTTGAGGTAACATTTAATATGATCCGTCTTAGAAGATGGACATTTGAAGTTGGAAAATATACACACTAGCCAGAATCTTGCAGACATGTTAACAAAGGGAGTAACCAGGGAGAAATTGAGTTCCTGCTCAGTTTCAGTTGGTATTGAAGCATGAAGGTGAAGATGAGAAATTTTCCAGGTCCAAGAAGGATCATAGTTCGACATATACAACAACGATGAAGTTTTTGAGATCAGTCTCCAAGTGGGAGATTGTTGGTTGTGGAGCCTGGTTATCTTTCTGATTTAGAGGTCTTTGTTTTCAGCTATTTTTATATTGCATGAATACTTTACACCCTGGAAGAATGTACACTCCTCCATGTGGAGAAGTGGAGGGGGGTTACCCCCCCTGCGGGGTCTAGGGGAAAGTGGGTCCCCAATGGGGGTTTGGGGGTGAAGCCCCCAAAGGAAAAATTGCCTTGTAAATGTATATTGTACTTTCATAGTAAATCTGGACCGTTCATTATAAGGTCGCATATCTAACAGTAGAAGTTATGTTATGGTTTTTTTCCCTAGAAGGCAACCATGTTTTATGAGGGAAATGTATTGTGGCTATGTATCATTGCGAATATTGTATTCCGAGTGAGGAGATTGTGAGAGAAAGAAGAGGAAGTTACAACAATTTTTATGTATGTTGTATCCCTTCATTTGTTGAATAATAATAAAGGAATGACCTGGAAATTTTTCTTGTGGATGTAGACCACATTGGGTGAACCACGTATATCTGTGTCTCTATTATATTATGTATCTTCTGTGTTTTATTTCGACATTTCTTTTATTTTATTTCTTCGCGATCCTATTTTTCTAACATTATCCACTTCTAGCTCTAGTCTATTTGTGGTCAACAAAAGGGATATGGATGATGCAAATCTGTTAGGATTACCCTTTCGATCCTACAATGCTTCAACTAAATGATATGGAAAACTAGATGGTGAGATCTCATGTGGTTTGAAAACTCTAATTTATAAATGAAATTGTTAATATTCTCTAGTACCTTGAGTGGTTCTTCAAACCATCACAAAAAAGCACTAGACATGTCACTTGCTATCTTGAACTACTCTTCTCCCAACTTGAGTAAGATCAATTTGCCAACTTGAAACTATGCCACCCTTCTATTGTGATCTTTGTGGTTTGTGTTAAGTTCTAGGGTTGGTAGAGTATGATGAATTGCATTGGTTGAGTGAAAAGAAAAGTCGCGTGGTTGATTCTGGGGTTGGATTGATAGTTCTTGTAGGTAGTTTTTTTTTTGTGATTGTAATTTGTAAATGAGTTGTAGGAAATTGGCCATGCTCCTCTATTGTACATTGTAACATTTTTCATATAAATAAAGTTAAGGAATTCACCTTGGGTGCCACCTATACTTGTGTATTCTGGTTTCTTTAGTTGTGTCAATGTTATGTTACTTTATTTTCTATGTGTTGGCTAAGTATAAGTGTTACTGGGATGTGTTAAGGTTGTGGTTGGATATATTCCCATTTTTATATGAACTTGGTTATGTTGGATTTAGTTGTACATATAACATATTGTAACTCAAGAAGAAGTTATGGGAAGACCTTAAGTGAAGAGGCGTAGTCTAGTTGTAGTAAGAATGAGTTGATCAAGCCATTGTGGCTGAGGCAAGGTAAGATAGTGTCACATGACTAGAGATGGAAGAAAGAAAAAAACTGAGTAAGAGTCTTAGGTCCATGACACAAAGCAATCAAGACAATGCACACCCACTTACCATTTACAGAGTCATTGACTTAAGGGGTGAAATTCCACTCTTGCAAAATCCTATCCATTTCCACCAATAATGATGAAGGCCATGACTTATATGAGTCTTGAATTTTGATTTAGGTTATTTTTTATTTTATTTTTTTGTTTCTAATGCAATGCCTCGACATAACATTTTCTAGGTATATGTAAATTATTTTTTCTAGTTTTTTTTTTTTCGAATTAAGTGCAACACAAATTATATATGTATGCATGCATGTTATGATAACATTGATAAGTAGACTATATAATATTGATATGTTTTAATGAGGTTGAGTATTTGGACCTTGGAGAAAATGTAAGGTGCTTATGTTTCTCATAGACTTAGATTGGTAAACATATAAGATCATAAAACAATTTTTTTTTCATAATTCATGTATGTTGAGTAGTAAAGGTATTCCAATAATATTGTTAATTGAGTTTTGCTAATGTGTAGTTATACTAGGCTTGTAAATATTGATGTATCACTATAAATGGCTTATGGAATTAGTGAGAGACAAAAGCCCTTTTTTTTTGTCTTCCTAGTTAATCAAGCTATTAATACACATTTAATTTAATTTTTTTCGCACAAACTGGGGAAATTTTATTATTAAAAGGGAGAAACCAAAGACACTAAGTACATAATAAGAGGATATATACTTCTACAGGTCCCAATTCAAAAAATGGACTGTTAACATGGAAATCCAGACTACCCTTACTACAACATTTCAAAAAGAATCTTCTACAAAACTCTGTGGGATAAATTCTGTAAAAAACCCCTGAATGGAGACACAAAAAAACATGCTTAGTCTATAATAATATAAGTATGACCCTTGTTAGAAAACAAAACTTTAGAACTTAGTGGCTCATTCAGGTTTGGGAGAGGAGCCATGGGTCTGGGTCTGCATCAACTGACTTCGAGGCTACTTTGTACTTCATCGACCACAACGTCCTTATTCCGAAGTTGCTCCAGTTGCACCCGCAAGGCTCCAATTTCATCGCCCTGGAAAGCCATAACATGGAGATGCGCTAAGAGATCATCTAGTACAAAAGAAACTATTGCCTTTACTTCATTCAGTTGTATTGTTAGTTTGGGATGAGAAAGAAACTCTTCATCCATTGTCAAATTCATATTGCATCAAGAAGATTGTCCATAGTCCCCTTTCTCCATGAGCAATGGAAAAAAAAACATGAAAACCAACCAATTAACATCTCGAAAGTTTGGTTTTGGATTTTTAGAATCACCATAACCCAACCAATCTACCAAAAGACACACTTCCAACCTAGAGGGATGAAGTGAAAAAACCCCCAACCCAAAAACTAAATCTCCAACAAACATAGTCGAATTCTCATTCAGGAAGGTGGTTTTTGATAAAGTACCAAGCTTCCTCAGATTACTAATGGAAACATCACAATAATATGACATACCTGGTTGGAAATATATATGCAAGGACCGATTTTTCCAATTATAATAATACGTTCCCTTGCAAGGATTCATAGCATACACAATTAATATCAGGTTCAAAACATGTATAAAGTTACAGCAGCACCTGATCCAGATGAAAATTAGTGGCCACCCACCTATTCCACTGGCTCAAAACAAGGGTTTCCATCTTGCCAGTTTTTCTACAGTTTTCCAGGTCCTAAACTTCTAGGGCCATTTTGAGGCCCTAAACAATGTTTTTTGGGCCCGCCACAATCACACTATGGGATTTAGCCCAAGTGTGATGGAAAAATGTGTAGTCCTCAGATTAACCTTTAAAAAAAGTTATCGTGCGCCCCAAACGAAGATTGTATGAAAAAGTTACGCCATTGGGTTGATGCAGTTTCAACTACCCCCATCGAGGCCCACAAACCTTTTGGAATTTCATCTTCCGGGGTTAGGGTTTTGTATTTTAATCCCAAAATTAGTCTAGAATGTCGATCACCACCCTCTAAATAGATCTATGGTTGGCATCAATTCCACTACCAATGAGCATTTTTTTCATTGTGGAGCTTGACAATAGTTT
Source organism: Picea engelmannii (assembly GCA_009831015.1). Taxonomy (NCBI): domain Eukaryota; kingdom Viridiplantae; phylum Streptophyta; class Pinopsida; order Pinales; family Pinaceae; genus Picea; species Picea engelmannii. The sequence continues at coordinate 12,058 of ML780586.1, forward strand.
TAAATGTCATGCTAGTTGGGAGCCCACAATCATCCCTGATCGCTGATCTACCCCGAGAGAATTCTTGACCGATGGATCAAGTTGAGTGGAAGGATAGGATAAGCAAGGAAAAAGGGATGATATCCCGAATTCTCGATAGCCATTGGATTGATTTAATCTTTTTTGGGTTAAAGAAGGACCATCAGATCTGAAGCAAGTGCTTTAGAATGTTTCTCATCCATTAGATCAAGATTTGATATAGAATTAAGTATTAGTCATTGATCTAGAATAGAAAAGGGGAACCTTTAGATCAATAGTGGTCAACTTCGGTGCTAACCACTCTGGCAGAAAGGGATGAGATCCCGAATACCCGAAGGTTGAAGTCCCGAAGAGAACATGAGTCGTTCAATCTGAGAAATATTTCGAGGTTGATATTGACCGTTCGATCTATAAAGTGGAAGGAAAGGATAAGCAATGACGAAGGTCGGAGCCCCAAAGTCCTGAATTAAATGAGGACCATTGGATCTGGACAATACATGATGGTCGTTGGATCAGAGTAGTGGTCAACTTCGGTGCTGACCACTTCAGAGAAAAAAAATATTTAGAACATATGGGTTCACTCGAAGGTTGAAGTTCCAAAGTCACTCTCAATCATCGATCTGAGATACATTTCTAGAGTTAGGAAAACCCTTATATCCAGGAGAAGAATATGTGCCACATCGGGAGATCTACGTCAGCAGACCACGTCAGGAAGGACACGTGGCACAATCAGATAATGACAAGTGTCAAGATGAAATCAACATTTCAGGTACGTGTAAATCATGAATCTAAGTGACATGTGGTAGCCACTCGGCCCGTGCCACATCAACAAGTGACATAAAAAAGTTACGTCACTCCGGGAGTTTAACCACCAGCAAATGCCCTAATGCCTGAAGTCCCAAAGCTCTGAAATGAATGAGAACCGTTGATTGTGCAAATAAACTCCAACCTTCCGATCTACTTCTGCGAAATGAAATCCATAAGATTATGAAGGAGAAATCACTCGAAGTGCTGAAACCTGAAGTTAATGCTATCCGTTCATCTACTTCATAGAGCATTCTCAACCATTGAAGATTATGTACACACATATTTTATTCAAGAGATTTTTAAAGAGGCTGGAAGTCGTGAAGGATGAAGTCCCGAAGTACCGACAATTGTCCATCTCATCGGGAGATTAAAACATGACCGTTGATTTTGATAAGTGATCAAGCACTCGCTTGGCCTAGTGCCTGGTCACCGCCTGCAGTCATATGGAATAAGAAAAATAAACGTAAAATATAATACATTTCTTAAGTTGATAAGACCATGGTTTTGTGTTGTCGGTCATATGAAAATGGTTTGAAGGAAGTGCCTATGCAGAACTCAGTTTCTACAATATTTGCAGAGTTATGGAACTAAGTTAAATGAAATCGATCCATACCTGTGATCGATTAATGAAAAACATTTTCATTAAATTGAAAGGGATTCTCAATAATATTTGAATAAAGAAGAAAACAAACGAGATTATTGTTAAGTGAAAGGGTGCGATGGTCCAAGCAAAGGGACACAATGTTTCATAAGCTCACACATGTTGGAAGAATATATAAACCAGAAAGAGTGATGAGAAGGAGTCTCTGCAGTTCATATAAGAAGATCAAAACAAAAGAAGAGTTCAAGAAGAAGAACTGTTGGTTCTAATGGGTCTGTCAATGTCTTATTGAAGATCAAGAACAAAAGAAGACAGATCGTCAGTTATGAAATCCAATATTTGATTTAGAAGACCTTTATTGGACTACAATAGATTCATTGAAGATTAAATGAAATAAGCTAGAGAGCAAGAGATGAAGTTTGACTGCAGATAACCATAAGACCATACAAGCAGAGGTTGTAACAGAAAAGTAGAAAGTACAACAATTAATGATTATAAGAAGACTTGAAGAATTGATAGTATCTTTGTGTGTTTATGAACACCTTGAACATAGTACAATAAAAGAGTTATAAGTGTTATAACCTGCATAAAGGGAGGAAGGGTGGATCAAGGGAAAACAATTCGAAGTCAAAAAGTCAAATCTCATAGGACTGTTGGAAATGTGTAACAGTTAGCATATGCTTGTCATTGATGGCAAGTACAATAGTGAAGATGACAGGCAAACAAAAGACAAAGGAAATTAAGCTCAGGAGGAATAACAGTCTTATATGCGCAAGAAGCATAGGAAAGAGACTGAGAACCGTCGGATCTCACTCGGAAATCCCAACAGCTGTTGGATCGGGAGAAGTTGCGCAGATGTTAAGCGCAGGAGTTAAGCGCAGAAAATAAGTGATCTAAGCCGTCAGATTGGAAGCAAACCCCGACAGCTGTCAGATATGCAGAAGCTGCGAGGGAGATAAGCCATCGGAGAATCGGGGATTGCGATTTCAAAATGCAAAGAACACTTGACAACGGAAACTCCGATTTCGCTATGTGCGAGTTCGCGATTTGATCGCAGCCGTTAAAACACGCATGAGATATGAACCATCGATCCAACACACGTCAACAGATCACGTCAGCAAAGTGACATGTGGCACAACCAGGGAGTGACAAGTGTCAGACTGATTCAAGCAA
>ML780586.1:46314-93474 GCA_009831015.1 Picea engelmannii
TCATATGTGTACAAATGTTTTCTTTATATAATAATGACATATACACCTAACATAAGTTTAGGGTTAGTGTTTATGTATCTTATTAGTCCCTGCTAAAGCAGGGAATATAGCAATCAATTACTATCATTTCACCGATTAGGGTTCAGTTTCAAGAGCAATTCCATATCTTTATCAATGAAAAGAGAGAGAGATTATAGCTACAATTGAAGGGAAAAGGGTATGTGGATTCCATAAACCTAGAATATTATGGAATCGACATACCCTTTTCCATAGAATATACTAACTATATCCAAAAACCAAAGACATGAAATATGGTATAACTACACATATTATATAAATATATTATCAAGGAAAAAATAAGCTAAATGCAATTTGGACATTTGAAAATTTTTTTACAAGTTAAATGAGTACATCAATAAAAAATAACATACTAACCTTGCAAGTTCAAAATCCGAGCTATGTAGATCGAGAATTGGATTTATTCAACTGATGGGTGACGGAAAAAATAAATAGCTCAAACAAAAGCCAAGAACAGTGTCGCAACTATAGCAATTGTGTCGCAAATTCTCTTAAAGTCACGTATATATAAATAAAATAGTCAACTAGCCGTTAACATCGACCAATGAGATAGACAAAATTTTTGTTGCTATTGCCACGAAATTTTTTCGCTATAGCGACGAAAATCCCGACTAGGTTAAATTAAGATTTTCGTTGATATTGCCACGAACTTTCGTGGCAATAGCGATGAAAATCCCACCCTGTTTAAAAAAAATATGAAACTAGTGGAAGCGTGGAAAATTTTTGTGGAATAATCCACCCATATGTAGTAGTGAATTGATTAATTGATTTATTTAAGGAAAGTTCTAAAATTAATTAGCATGTTTCTAAATATCAAGTGAGGTGAGAAGTAGTATCAACTGCCAATCACTTAGAAATAGATTACAACTCATGATTATAAATAGATTACAACTCATGATTATAAAAGAAAGGCTATCATGAAGGAGGAAGACACTTGACACTTGATACTTGATACTTGTGTTGAGAGAGTCGTCAAAGAGAGGATTGAATCACGAAGGACTCTGATTCAAGATCTTGGATAGGTGGAGAAGGAATTTCATATAGAGATCAAATCAAGGAGAAGAGAGAACAAAGGTTGTCATAGGTGGGTTTCAATCAAGCAAACCCACATGAAAGAGTTGTGCCATATGGATCTTTTCGTAAGTGTACATGGGTTCCAGTTGAGAGAATCACGTGTACATGGGTGCACATTAGGACAATCGTGTACATCTCAAAAAACACATAGTTTTGGTTCGTACAACAAGCCAAACTTTGCCAGGTTTTTCTGTAGTTGTTTTTCTCTCAGTGGGCCATTATCCCTATTATGGGAGCCCTAATTTTATCATAATAAAATCATTCTTAGCACTGGTTTTCCCTCTGGGGTTTTTCTAGGGGTATCTATCCAAAAATATTGGTGTTCATGTGTGCATGATTTGGTTTCCTTGTTTATGCTTCCACTGCATGTTTAGTTGATTACTCAACCGTTCTTTAATTCAATAAGTGATTTATTTGGAATCAATTCCTAGGTGCTGGTTGGGAGAAATATCAACAACGTTGAGAATGTAATGGAAGGAATCTACGATAAAATTTCTATGGAAAGTATGGAATAACATCATAGGATCTACTGTCTAAAATGTGGATCAAGGAAAACAAATTATCCTCTAGTTACCCCTAGAAGTGATGGAGTAATAGAGACAATCCATTAAGGCCTATCAACCATGATCCTAACAATGGATCATTTAGGATAATAACTATGCATTCCCCTTAAGGGAGTTAGCCTCCTCATAATACACGAGGAGGCCAAAATCCCTAAAAAAGAGGTGAATATGAGAAGTGTGATAAGATGAGGAAACACATCTATCTCTCGAGCCTTCCAAACACGCCTGAAGTTAAACATGTAGAGTTCTTGTTGTTGTGGTTGTCTTTGATTCACATACAAACTTCATTAGGGAAAAATAATTATAAAATAAAAAAAATATACTAAGTTACCATTCGTCATATGAAAATAAGGTACAAAATTGAAAATGAAATAGACCATAACCTAACTATCCTAATTTTGAACCTAATGAAAACATAAACAACAACCATTAGTTCGTTAATCAATTTTTTTGATATGTAAACTAATACAAAAAGGGCCCTAGGGTTATTCCTTTAAGATGTGGTGAAAATTATTATTTAATTGTTAGACTAAATTAATTTAACTGAATCTTAATGAAAAAACTACATGGGATAGGATAAGAGAACAAGCAACAAAGAAGAGTTATAATCCAATTTCGAACTTGAAGTGCTAATCTTCCTCTATGTACGAACAAGCAAGGATAATCTATCTCCAAGGAAATGAAAATGAAACACGATAGCCATACACATAACTAAAGATATATAAATGTATAGCATGCATGATTGATCTAAGTTCCCTCAGTGATAAAAATAACCTCTTCATTCATAAGCTTGTGATGAATCTTCCTTTGAGTGGGGTGAAGGTTGGTCAAAGTGTAATTAAGGAGAAAAACTAAAAACACCACAAGATGCAACTGACCAATCCAACAGAGGATATTCAATCCAATGAAGAGGAGACACCAATTGTAGCAATTCCCAATAGGGAAAGGGTTGATAGATACACACAATCCAAGTAAGCCCAAGACACTAGAAAGTGGAAGGAGATTGCTAAATCACAAGAGAGATATAAATATGATAGAGTTTCAATATGTTATGACTTCGATGGGGCTATATTTGGATTAAAGGGAAATATTATAGTGAGTTGGCCTTATAGTGGGCCCACTTAATTGGGAAGTGAATGAGAAGGTCATGGCAATTATGCGAGAGAGAGAGAGAGAGAGAGAGAGAGAGAGAGAGATTGAACATCATTTACAAAGAACAAGAGTGCAACATAAATAGATTTTGGGACGTTTGACTGAAATTTCTCACCATGGAAGAGGTATTTTCTCTGCAATGGTCAATGCATGAGTTTGAACATATGAACCACGAGGGTTAAATGCAAATCATAAGTGCAAATTGAGAAAACATGGTTTTTTTGTAGTTATGAGTGAGTCATTAGCTACATGCACAATATAGAGAGGGAAATTTGCAACAAAGGGCATGTGCCTAAACCATCCATGAAAAAGGTAAATTTGATGAAGTAAACTCCTCATAAAGTGTTGTCATAATGTAGGTCTACTATGGCTAATGCATGATAAAAACTCCGCATAATGATGTATGAGGGGATATATGTATGACCAAAATGAAGTGAAAAATACATACACTACAACTTACATGATTGTTAACATTAAGTCCATCTCCGTGTGACCATTACTTGCATGTCATTGGATGTAGGAGGTGTTGAGAATTGAGATATCGTACCTTTATGAAATCATCTCAGTGATTATTTCCAATGAGTGAATTTACAGTGAAGGAAGAGGGGTGATCACTTGGACAACATGAAGAAGTACCTCCCCAAAAAAGTATCCACACATGCATGCATTTATCATGAAACTATGTCTATTGCATAATAACGAGGACACAAATTGTTTTGTAGAAGGTTTCCTCACGGGGAAAACAATGTTTGCAAGGGTGTAACTTAGGAGTAAGTTAATCTTGTAGCAAATGGACCCTTTTTCCAGCGATAACTTTGATAATTTGATAATAGTGTAGTAGGAATTTCAAGCATAAGCAGATCCGTGTATGGTGAAACAATGCCCTTAAAGGTTATGTGTAACTCTGATTTGCCCCATATGGTAAAAAAATCAATGAGAGATCTATATTGATGAAAACTTTGGAGAAATTTGCTACAAAATTAAATGACTCTTATGGCTTTTTGAATGCACTCCTATACCTATCTTCAATACATAAATATAAACACACCTAATAACAAATAAAAATAAAATAGGAATATAATTGACAAATAAAAATAAAAATAAAAATAAAAATAAAAATATAATTCACAAATAAGCATTAAGATTGATATCTATTTACTAATATTATCCTTGAGGTTATTGTCCCCTTAAAAAAACCCAAATAATCTTACATAATTATTTTAAAATCATGGATAGAAGCCGATCAACTCATCTCTCCATAAAAACATTACCCTCATGAGGTCGGCTCGGACATTCAAGTAAACCTCCGATGCCTATAAATGAACTAAAACATCTCATCATTTCTACCATCGGCCCTCGAAAAAAGGTGGAATGGTGCACAGAACATAAAGCAATAAACCTTAGATCTAAAACCCTACATCGCCTTATCCAAATATATTTTTTCTACGTGGTTTGTTTTCGTTTTTCTCACAAATTTCGGACGCTAGAGCTTTGAGCTTGGCTTTCTGCGAAATTTCAATTCTGTTTAAACAATACAGGGCCTTTACAAAAATGGCTGGTAGAGGACACATGCCACGATCACATGCAAGACACCCAGGCATGGTTCCTGACCATTTGGGTCCAGTTATGCGGCATCCTTTAGGGCCCCATCCTCTGGAGCCACGATCACATGCAAGACACCCAGGCATGGTTCCAGACCATTTGGGTCCAGTTATGCGGCATCCTTTAGGGCCTCATCCTCTGGAACAACTGCCTCCTATTGAGCTTCTGGAACGGAGATTTGCAGGTCAACATGAAGAGTTACAAAGGCTTGCAATGGATAATGAGAGGCTCGGTGCAACACATGTAGCTCTAAGAGAGGAACTTGCTGGTACCCAGCAGGAGTTGCAGAAAGTGCATGCTCAGATGGCAGCTATTCAGAGAGACAAGGAGCAGCGAGTTAGAGGCTTAATTGACAAAACAACAAAGATTGAAGCTGAACTTCAGGTCGCTGAGACTTTGAAAGGCGAACTACACCAGGCTCAAGCTGATGCACAAAGCCTGATGTCAATGAGACATGACCTAACAGGTCAAGTGCAACAGCTCGCCGCGGAACTACAGAGAGCTCATGCAGAAGTTCAGCAGATCCCTTCTTTACACGCTGAAATGGACGGACTCAGGCAGGAATTACATCGGGCAAGGTACTTCATTAATGCTAAATTATTGGTTTAGTCAAGCATTGCAGATATTATTTTTGTGTCACTTCTTGACTGGGAGGGAATTAAGTTTTTAACAATATGCACAAAATTGTGCGGACCCATGTACCTATAGTTCAAATTTTTTGATCCATATTGTTCTGTATTTCTGCCGATGCCTGCACCATATGGAATTTTGGTTGAAATAAGCTTGTGATATTGCCTCACATATCCAGTGCAAAGGAATCTCACTGTTGTATGTTTTTGAATGAAAGGGATGCATTTGAATATGAGAAGGCGGCAAACAACCAACAAATTCATCAGAGACAGGCAATGGAAAAGAACTTGCTTTCCATGGCAAGAGAAGTGGAGAAGCTACGTGCTCAGTTGGAAACTGCTGACAAGAGAGTTCATGGTAACCATTCCCTTTGGATATGCTTCATAATATCGAACGATATTTTACTTTGCACAACTGTATTACTATTTAGTTTGCAGTGATAGCTTGAAGCAGTTTCATGGTCATACTTTTGAAGTAGTTATAACTGATGTGTTGTTGATTTGTTTAAACTTTATTGTTTGAGCTCAGGTGGGGTTTTTAATGATCCTGATGCTCCCTTCCATTCTGCTGGGCCAAATATGTATGGAGATGGCAATGGAAATTCTCAGGTGTGCCTTTGGGTTTGTTGAATGTTGTCTAATTTTTTTTTTATGTTTGGCCTGTGTTTTCTTTTGGTATTATTTTAAATGCTATTTTGAATTCAGAGTGCCGGGAGTGCTGCTACTTATAGTGCTGGTCCTGTTGCTGGCCTTGTTTTTTGGGGGATTTGGCTATGTTTTTATTTGGTATCATTTTTAAATTCTTGTAAATGTTATTTTGAATTCAGAAGCCTGCTACACCTGAAAATGCTGCGACTTACGGTGGATATGATGCGTCTAAAGGTGGTGGTGGTTCACAGGTGTGGTCCTTTATTTCACAGATGTTTTACATTTTTTTTTGCTGTATTTTGAGTATTTTTACTTGAGTTTTAATGTATGCCTTGTGAAATTCAGATGCCAGTTGCCCCTGTGAATGGCCATCCTTATGGAGCTGGACCCGACCCTGTTCGAGGAGGTTATGACAGGAGATGAGCTACGTTGGGGTTTTGTTAATCCAGTAGTGTTTTTCCCTTAATCAGGAATATGATTTGAGATTAGTTTTAAGCTTTATGCAGGTTCACTTAAGTTATGATTTGGATGGAAACATTCTGCTTTATATTAGAGATGAGCTACGTTGGGGTTTTGTTTTGTTAATCTAATAGTCTTTTTTTAGAGTTAAGAAGGTTCACATCTGAACAAATTTGATATTTCTCCTCTTAATAGATCAAGGTTCATATGGATTTAGGCTATTAGAAAACAATCCATACTCACTTGATAGACATGGTCAAACATGATAGACAAGGAAAATAACAAAAAATTTGCAAATGCATATCTGAACATAATGGGAAACATTGGGTAATGTTGCTTTGTTGAGATTGAATATCCACTATGTAGGTCCTTAATGTTGTTTAAAATTGATTTGCATCTATAAAGTTGGGTCTAAAGTTTCATTTCTTGTTTTAATCTTATACATTTAACATTTAACTCAATCTTATACATTTAACATTTAACTCTAATAAAACTAAGTAACATTTTATGGATTAACATATTTTTAGATGTTTATATTTTCATCTAAATTCACTAAAGACGTGCACATTTGATAGTATAACTAATTCAGAAAATGATGATATGATGCCCATAACATTTAGACTTCATAAGTTGATTACATTTTTATGACACATCATTTACAAGATTTAATTTAATGCTTTCTAAGAATCTAATTGATGGTATACACATTTGAATGAACCCCAAACTTGTTGAAGTGATTCACTTTTTTTTTTTTTGGTTAGATGAGGTTTTTAAATCAATGCACTATTATTATAATAAACAACCTTAACAATCAAATTTCATTGAGGTTTTGCTATATTCAATTTTTAACAATGTGCAACACTTTACTCCACCAAATGAATGGATTCCAAGCAAAATTTCTTTGGCTATTTTCAATATAGCTGGTCTACAACATTTATGTGGTGAAATATGAATGGGTTTGTGAATGAGATATGGCGGTGAAATATGAATCAGTTTGTGAATGAAATATGGTGGTTTGTTGTAAAATAAATTTTGTACTTGGAGAAATTGTTATGAAATTTGTCTTACAACAAATGAATTGATTTGAGATATAGTGGTGAAATATGAATAAGTTTGTGAATGTGTTAGCACTGAAAGTCACACTTTGACTACTAAAGTGTAAGCTCAACACCCATAAGAATGTAAAAGATACTTTTGGTTTTTAATAGGTGGATCAACAATATGGAGAAAGAAAGGGAGAGGGCAACAAATTGTAGATCAGTAGGTTACACCAATGGGCAATGGAGTCATAAAAATTCTACTCATCCAAGGCACTAAAACTGCTCAACAAAAAACAAGATTATATGCTGATAGATGGAAGAATGAAGAAGGAAAACATAAGATAGAATGTTCACTAAACAAAGATCCTCTTTGTTTAATAAATCAACAAATACTTGAATAAAACAATGATTGATGGGCAAAATTACAACAGATCCTCTGCTGCTTAGGGATCCATAAATCATTGGAAGCCTTTGATCCTCAAATCTACAATATATTCAAATAAGAAGATATATAAACAAAATAATTACAATCTGAAATCACATCTCTCATGAGTCTCTAATAGCAATAATGCTTACAATCATAAAATGCCCACAGGCTTACAAATGAACACACAGAGGGAAATCGCCTACTCCTACTCTCTCTAGCCTCTCTTGGCTCATGAATCCAACCCTTCTCCAAGAGCTGTCTCCTTCATTAAATAGAAAATAGCATCCAAATATCCTTAGGAGGTCGAATCCCATCTCATCCATTGGATTTTAAGGGACAAAAATCCAACAAACTGCTAATTTTCAGGAAATTGTTGGAAGTCATTAATAAATTGTTTCCACCTCACTGCATGAGGTATTTAATGGAGCTAAAACTTAGGTGTAGGTGTCCCTTAACATCTAATTGATCCTTGATAATCCAGTCAAACCCTCCTTGACAGGTGGCGACCTCACAACAAGGCGAATATCCAATCACCTACGCAAAACAAAGAATTGACAACACATTCCGTAGTGCATTGGTGTTTAAATTTTTTCTCTGAAATGCCAAACTGGGTCAAGCTGAAATTTGGACAACAAGTCAACAAGGATATCATATTCCTCCAAAAAATATTTCAAAGAAACCCACTTCGCCGTTTGGGTTTTATGATAAAATCTCTAACAATAGCTGCTACAGGAAATTCCGTCCCGCCACTCCTAAAATGACTCTGTAGATTTCGTAGCACCAATTCTATGTCTAATATATCTCTAACCATAACAAATTTTGAAAAACTTAGAGAGGTTTTTGACATTTTCCAAAAAGGTCACACCGTGGGTCGCAGTGCTCCCAAAATACAACAAAACCCTAGTTTTTTTCACAAATTTTGCTCTTTTTGAGTTTGCAGGATGGTGTTGATGGTGTACTTTTGCTAGGTGCTTCCGTTGCGCCTTTTGGTAGCACAACTATAGAACAGTCTATGTAGACGATTCCGTAGCGTGATGCACTATGGAAGCTTTGTGTTTTTCAGTGTTATGTAATGAATCCTAAAAAACACAAAAGGTCTTAGTATATGGACTATGAGTTTGTAAATGCCTCCAGTAGGTGAAAATATAATATTTCCTTGAACACTTCAAAAATATAAGGATGAATGACCCATAAATACTACATGTGACCCTTTACAACTTCATGTGATAACAAAATGAAATATGGTGGTTTGTTGTAAAATATTTTTTGTACTTGTAGAAATTGTTATGAAGTTTGTCTTACAACAAATGACTTGATTTGAATAAAAATGCAAACACATGTACATTCCTAACACTCCTAACGTAGCATAAATTGAATTTGCAAGCAAATAATAACTACTCATTCAATGTGTAGATGATTGATGGACTATTCATGCTACAACACTTTTAATTTATTTAATAAGAAAATGAACAACATTTGGGATACTTCAATGGGAAATTTGGTAAGTAGGATTTGAAGGTTTTCACAAGTAAACACATCTTGTGACTCCATTGAAGGAAATAAGCCCAATTTCCTTAGATATTTTAAAGGTTGATCGCTTATAGATATTTTATCAAAGTATTTTTGAAGTGTTCGGGTCCTCCTTTGGAAAGGTTTGAAGATGTTGAAAAGGTTGAAAACCATGATGCACGACCTGACCATCCATGCATCTAAATTGTAGTCGATTTCTCGGTTGTTCGATCCACCAACCAATTGTCTTCTTCTACTGGTTGACTGTCCGATCATAGGCTTGTCAAATACTCGATCGACTGATGTGGATATCTAGTCGATCACTCAACCAACTCTTTCCAAATGTTGGTCAATCGCTCGATTAACCGATTCTAGAAGAAGTGTGATGAACCATAAAAAACTGAGGTTCCAACATTAGGTGTGCCAATACCCATACCAAGAGGTATGTCCTAGGGAACCCATGTAAGGCCATGTATAATAGTCATCCTCATGAGTACCTTTGTAGAGGGAGCACCTAGGCGATGATGCACCATTTCCTTAACACCATGTATTTCCAAACCCCTGCTTGCCTCTTTCTTTATATTGTTAACCTTTTTTGGCTTTTGAAATTTTTAATAAGTCCTTTCATAAGATATGCATTTATTGCATAAGACCTGGGGTGATGACCTCTTAGCGAGGGGGTATAACTCATGCTTCTTTATTGTTTTTTTTAATATATTGCTTTTCTTATTTGTTTCTTTGCCCCACATTTTGAATTAGGGATTTTTCTTTTTCTATTTTTTTTGTAAATATGCATCAACCTTGAGTTTTTAAGACCCTTCTTCTAATGTGTTTCTGAAGCACATACCTTTTTGGGATACATGTAACAACCATCCCAAAAGAAAGGAAAACAGATAGGTCATAGATGAAATATGTTATTCATGGTAAGGGATATGGACATGTTATCCCCATGGTAAGGGATATGAAATATGTGATGCCATTTGTAAGTTGCTTAACACCAAACTCTATGTCATCTAAAGAAAAAACTCCATCCTCTGTAGGGACAATAGGAATGGTGTCTTGGAATTAGGGAACTCGTAAATAATTTTAAGGTAGGAATTCCAGTCCCTTAAGGGAATCATATTATTTTCTTTAGTATTGTAGATTAGAATTTGGCCCCGGAACTTCTTAGGATCCACCTTAGATAGTTGTGAAATCTTTTCTTTCCTTTTATTGATATAATATTTTTTTTCCTTTTAATTAGGGATTTGTACGTATTGATCTTATTGAATTTTAAGGACTCATTAGAAGCATCCCTAAAGACTTTCCCATCAATTTTACATTCATTATGATCGCAAGAGTTGGTCATTCTATTATTCTTTTTACAAGACATCTTGAAAGAGAACTTGTTAATAGAAGTGGAAAGGGTAGTTGTTTTAAAATTATGATAGAGGTCTTCAATGTTATAGTTAAAACTTAGGAGATGTAATTCACTATTTAAATCCTTTAAGAAAATTTCAAGTTTACTTTTGTCAAAGCACAGTTGCCTTTGATGATCATAATTCTATTCAATTATGCTCCTATGCATGGAAAAGTTTAGAGTTAGGTTTAAAGTTCTATGATCAGAGTCGGGTTCATGGTCATTTAAAAGGTCAAAAGTTACTATTTGGTTGGAAACATGGATATCACATATCACATAATCTACGCCACTACTACCTAGCCCATGAATACAAGTCATTTGGTTGGAGTTTGACCACATCATTACTCCATTGCAAATTATTAGGTCTTGAGAGTTGTAGAGCTTGACCAACGTAGTACCAAACAAATTCTCAATTAGGCCTTGAAAGATTCTTTTGTAGCTATTAGATAAAACATGGTCCTCATATAGACATAAAGTATTGTGGTTGGAATCAATGCTTAAAAGAGTAGTTTGGTTAGTTGCAATCCTAACATTAAAGTCTCATAGCAGGAGGATATACCTTCATTTTTCAAACTATAAATACCTTGTTCTAAATTATTATAGGGACAATTTCTATGTAGATTGTTTTCTTATAAAAAGTAGAATTAATAGGTGAAAAATAGAAAATTTCTATGTACATCTTGCTAGCATTGGCGTTTGAAATTTCTATCAAAATGTATTGATTGAGAGGGTCGATCTTATGAAGTTGAATGTGAGGAGAAATGTTCTTTCTAATATAACAAGCTATGCCTCCTATCCCTCTTCGGTGGGACTTTTTGTTCCATGCCAACCAAAAAACAAAACCTTCATGCTCCCAAGTTTCAACTAGACAAATAATATCAATATCATTCGAGATCCAACTTATCATAGGACCTTTGCACCATGGAAATCCATGACAATTCCAAAAAAGGATCCTGAGTGTCCTAAATTCCTATTTATTATTATCCTTCTGGTCTCTATCCATAACAATAGATTTTCAATTTCTATTTATTGGAAATTTTCCTTCTCCTGGCTTCTTTTACCTTTTGAACTTCCTTGATTCAACTTAGTCTTTAGGAATGATGTCTTCATTTATAAATATTCGTGGCCCTTTTAAGCTTAGGTATTTACTCAAAATGATATATTTATGGTCGTTACAACTTACTTTGGCATGGATCATCCTATCTTTATGATCAATTGTTTTTTTTCCTAGCCTCTTTGCTCCCATGCCTTCAGTCAACACCATCCACTCCCAAGATTCGAATCTCTGGTAGATGAATTCATAGAAACCTGTCATGGCTTGCATTTATCTTTAAAAGTATTAGGGTCACTTCTTTACGGAAACGATGACCAATTTCACTGGCAAAACCAACTACATAGTCTTCGACAAATACTTCCCGTTGAAATACAACATAAACTAAAAATTAGTTATGAGCCATTGAATGAAGAGGAATGCCAAATATTCTTAGATATTCCCTATTTTTTTATGGGAGAAAACAAGGATAAGGCTGTAAGAATATGGAACACATCAGGCTGGAAATGTTCTCTGGGGTTTCAAAATTTACACAACAACTGCCTTGTGGAGTTGGACAACGAAAATAATATACATATGCATGATCATCTCAGAGATCTCAAAAGAGATATTGCAAAGGATTCAAATTTTCAAGTGCCTTGCTGTGTTTGCACAAAACATTGATGATTTGTTACAGCAATCATATGTAAGTCCTCAACCATTCAAGCCTTTGTAAATTATTAAGAGATATGTGTATAATATTTTTTTCATTCTTTATTGTTTCACTTTTAAAGAATGAACAGGTACTAATAACGATGCACGAAATTATGGTTCTTCCTACAACAAATCGTCCCATTTATCTTCCTAGTTACATCAAAGGTGTTATTTAAGGGGAGGCTTCTATACAAGCCTTCGTCATCTTTCCAACCTCAATAATAAGTTACCATCTATTCATCTGTCCAATCCCAATAAAAAGTTGACATCTGTTAATTATTGATTAATCAATCTTATCTTTACATGCGTCCTTTTATTTGCCAACTCCAAATTGACTGTTCAATATGTGATCACTTGCAGGTTTCTTCTTCATCACATTTCTAGGCGACCGCTTGCACGTTTCTTCTTCGTCACGTTTCTTATATGCAGTCTGATCTTTCTTAAAAAATATTTATGAAAGGCCATGAAATAAGAGCAATGGATAGTGGTTATGTCTGGATAACCACATATGAATTTAACAACCTTTGGGATGCTCTGATAACTGCTTCTTCCATTGAATACATGCAATTGGGATGCTATATTAACTGCTTCTTCCATGGAATACATGCAAGGTCTCCTAGGAATAATTTTTTTTATCCATAATTCCAACAAGCTTGGAGATTTCCGTCGAAGGTGGAACCCCAATTTAAACTAGAATACCCTCATGAAGAAAATGATGAGCTAAAGTCTACAGTTCATTTGCATATGATGTCGTCTGGATGATAGCTTGAGCAAGTTTTACACAACTTAAGGTCTTTCAGGAAGGACCACAATTATTGACAGATCTCCCCAAGACAAATTTTAGCGGTGTGAGCGACAACCTGTCCTGGTTGGGCCAACAAATCTTGACAAAACCGACTGCATGAGGATTTTTGATCATCAATTAGTTGTAGTGGATGATTTCTCTTCTCAGGACCATGGGAGGAGGAATATATGTTGCCTCTGCTGAGATCATTTTCAACCCAGAGGCATCCTTCTCAGTCACATGCAACCGCACATTCAGGGACTCTCCTGGAGGCACTGTTATTTCAGGGCTTTGAACTGCAATGATGGTGATTGCCTTGTCATGCTCCCCGATCATAGTTTCGCCAGTCAGAGAGGCTTATGGAAAATGTATGGGATTGCATCATCAGACAAGTCCTCTTTGATGAAGATTTGGAGATATGCCACATGAATTTCGATCAACATAAATTATCCCATCTAAATGGAACAACAGTAAATGATTCTCTCTGCATTCATGAAGTCCACTGAGTAATAATCTCGAAGAAGTCCATAAATTATGAAATAAACAATACTACTGGAGAGAATAAGGCCCAAATTAAATAGAACATCAACACAATTGAAGAGGGCATCGACACAAATGCCTCTAAGAATTGTTCGCAAGCTATAATTAGTGCACACGAATTCAATAAGTTTTTGGAAAGGCTTTCGAGCCTTAGACGATGGTTGAGCATGGAATCTGAAGCTCTCGATTGTTCACTATGCCAGTGGGCACAATTTCATTATGAACAGATTCAGACTTGGTGAGTGGGTTTTTAGTTTGAGTGTTGGTGTTGTGGATTTGGTTTCTCTGTGGCCTGAATGTGATATGGCTATGTGGGTGTTTGGGAAACCCTGATTTAGTAATCTTGTTGATTAAGGGTATAATTTTATGAATGTATATGTTGTTTTTGTAGTTGGGTTTTGTTTTGATTTTCTTAGAACGAGAGTAGTTCTCTAATCAATGTATTTTTTCCTGGACTGTTATAGAAAATCCCATCCCATGCTCAATCATCCCATGGAATCCCATCCCCTCTTTATATATTACTTGTTGGAGTTACTTCACACACACAGGATTTATTTTTCCTAAGATTTTTCCTTGTTTATTAGTCATAATTAGTCATTATCCAGTCTCCTATATTTTAGGGGAGAATATTCTACCTGGAGAATATTCTCTTTTAGTTGACACTTCAGTTTGACTAGTTGAGTTGAGTTTATATGTTGCATTGGTTTTGTCACCATGAAACATTGAGATCATCACCAACTAATGCAAAATTGTCTTGGGATCATCATCAAAATTGTGAATTAGCCTTTATTTCCTGAGTTAACTCCTCACTACTCTTTGTTCAGTCAGTTAATTGAAGACTAGTTGACTAGTTAATTCAACTAGGTGGCAGTTCACTCCCGTAACTGCCTGAGAGACTAGACCAGGTGGAAATTCACTCTCGTAACTGCTGGTGTGTGTCCATATCACTCTAGACCACAACTATGGCTCATTAGTTACTCATGTATCCTATATCTATTGTTAATTATTCACTCTTTGAGTGTGGAATACGGTTAATGAGAATTCGTTCATTCTTTCCTCCTTCTTCTTTCTCCAATTCTCTCTGCAAATGTGTGTATTATTGTTTAGATAGATATATTTTGTGCAGGTTCCACACATTTATATGGTATCAGAGCTGATAGACTGCTAAGAAAAATCTACATCAAATTATTTTTGCAGGTACTGAAGATTGAAGAACGCAAAAAAAATTGAATTTATGTTTTACTCACCGATAATACTTCTCACGCCTCATAAATATTTGGAATGGAATCCAAAGATTCTAATTCTTCTCATAAGTAGAGGATAATACCAAATAACAATGCAAATGGAAGTAGATACTGATTCTGCCAATGAGAAAAATGACTTTCTCAATAGACAAGATCTGGCCATAGGATTTATCTGCTTTTCTATTTCTCCAGAAATTCTCCACCAAGTATGTGATGTCACACAAGAAATCACTCCAAATGAACTATGGACCAGATTGGAGGTTCTATTTGGGAATAAATAAGATTGTGAAGATTGCATGCAGGGGATTGGAAAGATAGGGCCATAAGAGAAACCGTCAGAAGATTAAGCCTCTTATTATGAAGAGTACAAAAGTATTTGTAGAAATTTGTATTCCATTAATTGAAGATGATGTCTACTCCATTTCAGATTTATTTTCTGAAATTAATGTGGAAGATATATGGCATGCATCTCAGGAGTCACAAGCAGACACTTTTGCATGAATCTTAGGAGGAAAAAAGAGAGCTGTGAAAATCAGACTCTATTATGATATTTTCTGAGCAAAATTTACAGAAACAAATTGGATATTAGAATTCGTCTAAGGAAAATATTCAATTTCAAAAAAAAAAATCGTCCGAAATGGAGTTTCGAAAGTGAAGTTATGATCTTTTTAAAATCAATAAAATTTCATCTTTTTTCCAAAAACGACCGCATGGTTTTAAAAGTTTCATCCAAAATCTATTTGGATATTATTCATTACAAGAAGATAAAGTGGATAAGTGTGGATGTATTAATGGTGCATATACTTCATCAAATCCATGCAAACATATACATCTTCAACAAAATCTTTAACGAGCACAAAATTTCACAGTTGTGAGGTCTTCTTGGAGTGAAGGACAAGGTTGCTTAGCAACTACATTTTGTTCCTTCTCATTTTATTTTTTTTGCATTGTAATTTGAGGGGGGTTTTTTCCCATGAGGTTTTCCTTCTTTACTCATTTATTTTAGTGTATCTTTTGTATTTGGGTACCTAACATGGCCTCGTTGCCGGAACCCATTCTTTATTTTCACCATAGTGATGTTCAGGGGGATGTTGGAGTTACTTCACATGCACCTAGGATTTATTTTTCCTAAGGTTTTTCCTTGTTTATTAGTCATAATTAGTCATTATCCAGTCTCCTATATTTTAGGGGAGAATATTCCACCTAGAGAATATTCTCTTTCAGTTGACACTTCAGTTTGACTAGTTGAGTTGAGTTTAGATGTTGCATTGGTTTTGTCACCATGCAACATTGGGATCATCACCATCTAATGCAAAATCTCTTTTGGATCATCATCAAACTGGTGCATTACCTTTGATTTCCTGAGTTAACTCCTCACTACTCTCTGTTCAGTCAGTTAACTGAAGACTAGTTGACTAGTTAACTCAACTAGGTGGTAGTTCACTCCTGTAACTGTTTGAGAGACTAGACTAGGTGGCAGTTCATTCCCGTAACTACGGGTGTGTGTTCAGATCACTCTAGACCACCACTATGGCTCATTAGTTACTCATGTATCCTATATCTATTGTAAATTATTCACTCTTTGAGTGTGGAATACGGTTAATGAGAATTCTTTCATTCTTTCTCTCCTTGTTCTTCTTTCTCCAATTCTCTCTGCAAATGCGTGTATTATTGTTTAGCTAGATCTATTATGTGCAGGTTCAACACATTTACATTACTAACTTATATTCCCCATGGAATCCCATCCCATCCCCTATTTTCCATAACAGTTATCATGGAAATAGGTTAAAAACCTGAACTCTCCTAGAGATCATTGCGTAAAATTAGTATGGGGGTAGGTAGGATGCAGGTTTACAAATATTTTGAATGGGTGACTTTTGCGATAAGTCATTTATGTTGCAACATCCTCATAACTTTCAGCAAGTTTGTAGGTGCGAGAGGGCCAGTGTTGAAGAAATCTATCAGTTAACCTCAGGGCAATAGCCATTTTCGCCTTACACCGTGAACCCTAAGCTAAAATAGCCAAAATCCCTATTTTTTATTCAGAAAATTAACGATGCATCATGTACACAACATCGAATTATGATTACTAAGAAAAATCCCATCATCAAGATATTTATTATTGTTGTCATGCTTAATCAACAGAAATGAGTGCCTCAAATTGCTAATTAAATTCCAAAATCTCAGTTATAAAACTGTCCCTTGGGCTTCACGGTGTAGTGTTCACATTCACGACTTGATTTGAGAAAACATGCATTGGCGACTTGTAAAAATTTGTAATGAAGTGAAATACAATGCATGATGGGAAGCACACAATTTCTTTTTTATTGGCATTGACTTCTTTCCTCCCATCCATCTCAGAGTTTCTTCAGACTTTTGGAATCTACAAAATCCATTAACTTGCTATTTCTATGGGCCAAGTTAATTCAAGATGTTTGATTACACTGAAAGGTTCACATCTCAGCTTCTTTAAATTAGCATACCCTCTAACTCAATCCTTGTTGTTTTAGTTTTCTCAGTACCAATATACCCATTGGTCCCAAATCATATCTTCCACCAGGATAGAAGAATAACGTCTAGATCGAGTGGGTGTTGTGAGTTTTAATGTTTTTGATATGATGGAGCAACGACAATAGTTTCGCCAGTTAGAGAGGCTTATGGAGAATGTATGGGATTGCATCATCGGACAAGTCCTCTTTGATGAAGATTCAGAGGGATGCCACATGAGTTCCGATCAACATAAAGTATCCCATCTAAATGGAACAACGATAAACGATTATCTCTGCATTCATGAAGTCATGTGAGTAATAATCTCGACAAAGTAAATAAATTATGAAGTACACAATACTACTGGAGAAAATAAGGCCCAAATTAAATCGAACTTCAACACAATTAAAGAGGGCATCGATACAAATGCCTCTAAGAATTGTTCGCAAGATGTAATTAGTGCACACAAATTCAACAAGTTTTTGGAAAGGCTTTCGAGCCTTAGATGATGGTTGAGCATGGAATCTGAAGCTCTCGATTGTTCACTATGCCGATGGAGACAATGGCTGTGATGTGGCCTTATGTTATAGGCTTCGAACTGACGACGAAGACCTATCTTCGAGCCGACGACAAAGACCTATCAAGGGACCCTCCCTTATAAAACACCTTTGGTGTAATAATAACTAGCACATCCACATAATAAGTGGATGGTGAACGCCGATCATAATCAACTAACTTCAATTACCACCAGTTCACCATTATTCATTATTTTTTTTCATATACAAATTCTATTAATATGGAAAATCTAATAAATACATAAATGTTGGTGTTGTCTAATTGTTCTAGGAAATGGATTTTTTCCCAAGAATCTGGCAATATATATCTGCACAAAATCACTATTTTTTGTTGTTTAAAATGCATTTCTGTATGCAGAAATGGATTGAGCATGTTGAAAAACCCCTGGAGACTTGGATTATACAAAAATAATCACTCAAATTTGTGGATCTAACAATTTCTTGCTGGTTTTAGGCAAATGTCCCTGGAAAATATCGTCGAATAAAAGTCATTTCCAACGTTTAGACTACATCCATAAACACTAACTATCCATTAATAACAATATGGTTTAATATACAAATCTAATAAATACATAAAAATCAAAGACTACGGTTCATTTTACACATGAAAAAAAATAAAAAAATAAAAGTTAAAATATCCATTAAAAAATGATTTTTTTTTAATAGATTTAAAGAAATTAAAATAAAAAATTAAAATATCCATTAAAAAATGAAAATTTAAAATTTATTATATAAAATATAAATTTATAAATTTAAAATTTATTAATTCTTACACATTTAAATTAAATTAATCTATATTATATAATTCACTCCCAAATTTACAATCCGTCGATCAAATTTACACATTTAAATTAAATTAATCTATATTATATAATTCACTCCCAAATTTACAGGAACACGTGGATGCAGTTGAGTGGGTGAAGGAGATACCCAGAGACAAGAGATTGGTCAATGGTTGAGGAACAGGTGGAAAAGTGTTATACGCCATTGTTCTGCTGAATAGTCGATTAGATTTTATTTCTCCTTAAAAAACACACACGTATATATAATATCCTCTTAAGGTATTGCAACCTAGCTTGGTTTATACGACCTATTCTGTCATAATTAAACATTACATTTAAACAAAATTCAACCATTGAGTTTTTAAGAGCACTCTTTGTGAATGGGTATTTTTTAGTTTATTTTGCAACACCTAATGATGTTGATTACGATTATATGTGTGGCTCTGTTTTTTTTGTTTTATTATCGTAGATATTGTGATGGAATCCATGAATTTTCTTGAATGCATTCTAGTTCAACCATCAATATCAACTATATTTTGGTGCTTTAGTTCATGTTGTGGAATTATCATCAGGATGCAATGTTGAAATTCATTTTCGCAACAATCGTTCAACCAGTCTTTGCTGGATTTTCAGATAAATTTCATAATACTCCTCTCTATGTCTCATGTTTCCATATAATAATTATTTAGTGTTTTTTCAAATGTCCTGTAACAATGGCCTTCCCTTTGCTTACGCCCCAGTAACATAGGCCATGGTTAGTGTGTTTTCCATATACTTATTACTCACATTTTATTCCTAATGGCAGAGATGAAGACATAAAATAGTCATTGCAAACCGAAAGTGAGAAGCAACTTATCTTTGCATCCTGTCTGCAATTATAGGCAGAGATCCTAGGGAGTATGCTTCTTGAAGAAGTGATAGAAAAGTTCTTGTTGTGATTGCTCGTGGCCAACATAATGCAGTTTCAGAGAGTATGCACAAAATGGATATATTTTTTCCTATCAAATGCGTATTGGAGGAACATATACTGGATGGATCAAGATCGAGATCAGGGATTGAAAAGAGGTGCATGGTTCTTTCTCTGCACAACTGATAAATTCTCATGCGCCTTTGACTTTGAAATGGACCACTTGCACAAGATACCCAATCCAACAGTCCCTCGTATGTCTATTATTACTGCAACATGCAGTGAATCTCGTTGCAGACTACAAGATATTATCCATCTGCAATCTGATTAAGAAGACATTGAAGAAACTGCCTCCGACCTCCAGAGTTCAACTGATACACAAAGCAAACATGTGTCTGAACAAATATGCCCAGTCCTATAAAATTATTGTAGTAGGAGAATAGAATAGCACCGTGTCTGCTCTCATGAAATCGAGAGTATATAGGATTTATACTGAGATTTATGATTCCATTGTTAGTTACTGGAGAATGGAAGGAAACCCATTGCCCCATGTAAAATTTGGGTCCGATCCTGGAGTATTGTGTAATGGTTTCTTCTACTCTATCACATATATGCCATATGGAGTTGTTATATTGATAAAACATAAACAAGAAGAACAAGGTGAAAAAGGATCACTAGCCAACACTTATTGTATTCACTCCAATGTTACATATTTATAGTACAATGGGTGATGCCACCTTATAGAGAGATTTTCTCTAGATCCTAAAATCATGCATGATGACTAAGTTAGGCAATCTTAACTAAATCATTAGTCATCACTTGAGGATATATTACTAATATTCTAAATGAATAATACAAATATAGGTGATAATTTAGACTTAGTGATTGGTAAAGGTAAGACATAGGCTAACAATCCCCCCCTCAATCATAAGTCCGATCAATAATACCAGCAATAAAGCATAAAATGGTATCAATTTCAAGTCTTCATACTAAAACTCCTGTGCTGAGCCTTAATGAAGAACTGCCTGAAAAACCGCCAAACTGGATGGTGAACATGTTCATTTGAAATAAACTGGAAGAGAGCTGAGATATGGAAGTGAAAAACTGCAATATCTGAACATTTCCTGATTGCTTGACAATTTGAGTATTTTCCCAAGTATTTGAGCTAGAAGAATCTGATGTCTTCTGCTAATTGGTGAACATGTAGTATCGCAACTCTAATATCAGTGTATCACTGAAGTGCTCTATGAATTTGTGGTTTGGGATGACCACTGACCAATTGATACTGTGTATTTGATGATTTTTGGATAACCACTAACCAACTGTGACACTTTTAGGTGTCCAACAACATCCCAATGTATAATGTGTATGATTCAATTGCAAGTCATTGAACCATAATCCTGCCAAATTTTGCCATCTCTGGAAAATATCACTATGTAATCATGTGAGCCAGGATGCATACAAATTGTTTACTTAATGTAAACTCCAATCTGATGAGAGCGAACCAAGAGAAGTGAATCAACTTCTAGTCTGACACATCCCTAAAAAATGCCTAACAACTCAATCAAATGCCAAGCTGCAATGTCGAAGGATCCTCTTGTCCTCTACTAGGTCGAATGACCATTTTTGTGAACCAAACGTCCACATCAATGCTCTCAAAATTATAATTAACATCCAAATTATGTATGATTCAACTTAAAATTATTGAACCATAATTCTGCTAAAGTCTGTCACCTACAGACCGAAGTTGCCCATTTGGACAATTTCATGCCCATCTGGCACACTTGATGTTTGTTGTTTTTGAAACTTTCTGTCTGACAACCATCTTCAATTCCATAATCAATTCCCCCCTTTGTCAGCTAAAAGGAGAGACCACAAGTGGTTTCATGAATCATCTTCACTGGAATTTTTAACTCCCCCCCTTAAGGTGCATGAGAGTTACATCATTGTACTCCCTCCTTCTATGCTCAAGAGAGTACCATACTTGTTCCATTTGAGTACAACACAAAGTGGGCATGTAGAAAAAACCACATGTTATCTCATCCCGTGAGGGCCATGCTCGAAAGCTATGCCATAAGGGGACCACTTATGTGAGGTACAAAAATGTTATGTGCTGTAAGGATTAGTCTTTACTGGAGATTGAATTCTTCGGTAAGTCTTATATAGTCTCTTGGTTATTGATGACCAATGCCAAGGCTCAATCCACTCATAGTGAATCTTCAATCTTGCAAGTTTCTTTATTGATGAACATTTGTCTGAAGAATGGTTATGCTTTCCACAATGCTGGCAATGATGGAGATCAAAACATTGATTCACCTTGTGACCAACTCAATTGCAATGTTGGCATTTATCATTTTTATGTTGAACAAGAACAGGTGAAAGTGAGTCTTCTTGAAGGAATCCAACACTTTGGAATTGGATTCGTCTGGAATAATTGAGAATATGAAAGGTAACTTCCTTGTCATATCCAAGTCCTATTCTATTCTTGTTGTAGATGATTTATTCCCAATGTCTGATGATGGGCTTGGACATAGTATTCTTAACCTGTTGCTTTGAAATACGTGGAAATGGATTTACTTCATGTTGTTGTAGCATTGAAAGGTTTTCTTCACTGAAATCAAAAGAAAACTCTTGAAATGTAGGTTCATGAATAGATTC
Source organism: Picea engelmannii (assembly GCA_009831015.1). Taxonomy (NCBI): domain Eukaryota; kingdom Viridiplantae; phylum Streptophyta; class Pinopsida; order Pinales; family Pinaceae; genus Picea; species Picea engelmannii. Next base: position 68,616 of record ML780586.1, read on the forward strand.
AACTTCGTTTGAAACTGATTCTAAAGTTGTATCACTGTATTGTTCCTTCACTGACTATTGATCAAAAACATCATCATCATCATCATCATTATCATCATCATCATCATCATTGTAGAGAGGGTTGTGTTGAACAAAAACTAGTTCAGAACACTTCACTCGCTGTTTATTTTTGAGATCAGTCAACTCATCATTCAATAGCTGGGATAGAGATTGAAGAAGTATAACATTAGCTTGCATCACTTGCAAACAAGTTAGCACTGATTGAAGAGTTTCTCTATTCAATATCACTGTGTTGTCTTCAATGGTGTTTAGAGTGTTCAATAACTCTAATAATTCTATACTTCGAGCCATTTCAAAACACTACAGGAGGTCTCCTTGTGCCGGTAGATCCTGATTACAATTTGACTCGACAGAGGAAGGCTTATATGCAACTTGCTCACTTGAATTGCTTGCTTGAAATTCACGCCCACTTGAACTTGCTTGATTTCTTCCAAGAAGTTGAGGGTTTTAGATACCATCGAAAATGCACCCAAAACTTTGATGTTTACAATGATTTGAGTTTCCAGTACTCAACCTTGTCAATTTCGACTCAAAATGACTCTAGGGTGTCGAGCTCAGCCGAAAATTCACCCGATACAATTTAATGTGATTTTAATAGTGACACTTACAAATAAACTATTGCAAGTACAATTCAACTTGATCAAGTAATCTTACAACAAACATTTTTTGCAAGTTACAATTGAATTTCAAATGCTCCATGATGTGTTGAGTTCAAATACTTTGATTTTTCCATTGCTGATGTGGTTGAGGACTTGAATGCTTTAATGTGCACTGCATATACTTGATCACATGTTCTTGATTGTAAGTGCTTCACTAGCGTTAATTGTGTGCTTGAATTAACTTGCTTGCACTCAATGTATGATGAGTTAAATGATACATTACAAATGTATTTATGTCAAAGCTAGACATTAAACATCATAAAGTAACAATGTAAATATTCACCACAACACACTACGCAAGGTGTATCTAAGATCCCCTTATTCAATTTCGGACGAATCTAAAACATAAAGAAAAATACTTCAAACAACATACAATGGGAAGGCTACAATGTACTTTATCCTTCATCGTGATTTAACAAGGCTATCAATTCATATATTATTTTTCTTCTGCTCTCAAAGACTTAAGAAAACAATAAGAGTTTTCTCAAGAAAATATTTTCTTATAACTTCCCATAGAAAACCCTTTAATTATCTTTTAACTCCCCCTTTATCACTGTTATGTAAAAAGTGAAAATATCATAAAGTAGTAATACTTCAAATTAGATTTAAAAGTAAATTACTTAAAAAAAAACTTTCAAAACATATATAAATATGCTTTGTATATCCCTTTTACATACCACTCTTAAACTTTAAGAAGTGATTTATGAAAATCTGTGCATAGTTTTGTTTTATATGCAGAAATCATAAATGAAATCTAATTAAAAACTGTGCATTGAGATATCAAAACAAAAGAGTAAAATTTAATACCCTTTGTTTTCGGTGATGAGATTTAATATTGGAATTTAGAAAAAGTAGTGCACCATTTATGTGGAAAATAAGAGAGAGATATTAACGCAAATCACCAGGCATACCCGTGAAGGAGAAACCAATTTGTGTCTAGGTGTTCTCTGCAGATGGCAGGCTCGTGGATCAGATCAAATCTTCATTGGATGAATCTTTTCACTGGGTTCTGTTGATTTTGTTGCTACGTATTTGGCTGATTTAGATTGGCGAAAACACCATGCTTCCTTCTCTCATTACTCTCGCCCAGATCGCAGTAAAACAATTACAGGCTCTCATGACAAAGTTCATGCGCCCTCCACAGATTTCAGGAATAGGGATTTGCATTTGAATAATATCTGGGCATGAACAATTTTGATGTTGGAAGAACATGCGTGAAGAGAACATTCTCAAGCTTTCTGGATTGTTCATAATCAATATGCATTATTGTTTTGAGGCATGCGAGAATGCATATTTGTGGATCGCTCAAGTGAAATCTCCTCCAAGAGTTTTTCAACTATGCAGAGATCTGCCATTTGGAGATCTACCACAAAGAAATCTTCCGTCCAACGATATGCCACACATAAATATGCAAGCAATCTGTCCATCTAGCAAATGATCGAATCAACAATATGATCCATCCAATGACCAATAATTCTCCAGCAAAAATAGATCTTAAAATAACTTCTTCCAGTTCACAAATCATTGCAAATGAAAATAATTGATGAAGCCATTTTTCTAATCCATCTGCAGAATAGTTTCCAATCACATCAACATTCAAAGGCTTGTAGCAGTTGTTAAATATCCAGAAAAACAAAAAGAGAATAATGAAGGAGGACATATCAAAATTTTCCCTTTATTCTAAGTGAATGCCACGTGCAAGATGCAATATTGTGTTGGGACGCATGTATGACAAATAAAAATATTGTGATGGGACGCACGTTCAGATATTTCTCCTGCAAATCGAGAAAGATCTAGATTGTCTTGTGAAGTGAAGTTTGTTCTCAAATGGACGGGCAACAGAGAGCTTCACTCCAAATTTTAGGCCCACTGAATTTGTAATGCACATTGTCCTTCGAAGTTGCATAATGTTCTTTAAAGGAATTGGGTAGATTCTCCATCCATGAATTGGAGTGCCATCCAGAAGTACAAAATAAAGTATGCCCTCACAATGATAAAATCCAGGCCTTCCCATAATGGACAAAAGCCAAGAAAATCATGGTTACATAGGATGGAAAACTTAGTCATTCGCCTTGCACGTAAATTAGAAGGATCAAACCTGTAAAGGCTCGATTACAAGAATAAACCCTTAACAACAAATGCCCAAATAGATCGTTGCACTTTCAAGTTGATCGCTGCACTGTTTTGGATCAATCTTGCCAATTGCTCCAACCTCTTTTGTCTATGCCTTGTTAAATTTTGACTCAAGAACTCAGACATGCAATAACTAAATTGAATTTTGCTTCTCGTTCTCATGGACCTCCTCTTTTGAATGTTTCCCTTGGGATTCACGGTGTAGTGTTCACATTCACAACTTGATTTGAGAAAACATACATTGGGGACTTGTAAAAAGTTGTAATGAAGTAAAATACCATGCATGATGGAAATCACACAATGGAAAGCACACGATTGTTGGCATTGACTTCTTTCCTCCCATCCATCTTGGAGTTTCTTTAGACTTTTGGAATCTACAAAATCCATTAACTTGCTATTTCTAGGGGCCAAGTTAATTCAAGATGTTTGATTGCACTGAAAGGTTCACGTCTTAGCTTCTTTAAATTAGCATACCCTCTAACTCAATCCTTCTTGTTTTAGTTTTCTCAGTACCAATATACCCATTGGTCCCAAATCATATCTTCCACCAGGATAGAAGAATAATGGCTAGATCGAGTGGGTATTGTGAGTTTTAATGTTTCTAATATGATGGAGCAACGACATTAGTTTCACCAGTCAGAGAGGCTTATGGAAAATGTATGGGATTGCATCATCAGACAAGTCCTATTTGATGAAGATTTGGAGGGATGCCACATGAGTTCCTATCAACATAAAGTATCCCATCTAAATGGAACAACGGTAAATGATTCTTTCTGCATTCATGAAGTCTAGTGAGTAATAATGTCGACGAAGTCCATAAATTATGAAGTAAACAATACTACATAAATTATGAAGTAAACAATACTACTGGAGAAAATAAGGCCCAAATTAAATAGAACATCAACACAATTGAAGAGGGCATCGACACAAATGCCTCTAAGAATTGTTCGCAAGATGTAATTAGTGCGCACGAATTCAACAAGTTTTTGGAAAGGCTTCCAAGCCTTAGACAATGGTTGAGCATGGAATCTGAAGCTCTCGATTGTCTCGATTGTTCATTATGCCAGTGGAGACAATGGCGGTGTTCACTGTGCCGGTGGAGACAATGGCTGTGATGTTCATATATACTAACAGATGCAATACAATGCATTGTTCAATGTGTTGATGGAGACAATGGCGGTGATGTCCATTAAATGAAACAAATGAAATTAGCCATAGAAAACACCGCACACGGCAGATAGGTGGCATGTCTAGAGTAAATATTACGATGTGTGGCTTTATGTTATAGGTTTCGAACTGACGACGAAGACCTATCTGACGAAGACCTATCAATGGACCCTCCCTTATAAAACACCTTTGGTGTAATAATAACTAGCACATCCACATAATAAGTGGATGGTGAACGCCGATCGTAATCAACTAACTTTAATTACCATCAGTTCGCCATTATTCATTATTTTTTTCATATACAAATTCTTTTAATATGGAAAATCTAATAAATACATAAATGTTGGTGTTGTCTAATTGTTCTAGGAAATGGCTTTTTTCCTGAGAATCTGGCAATATATATCTGCACAAAATCACTTTTTTGTTGTTGTTTAAAATGCATTTCTGTATGCAAAAATGGCTTGAGCATGTTGAAAAACCCCTGGAGACTTGGATTATACAAAAATAATCACTCAAATTTCACTCAAATTTGCGGATCTAACAAATTTTTGTTAGATTTTAGGCAAATATCCCCGAAAAATATCGTGAAATAAAAATCATTTCCAACGTTTAGACTACATCCATAAACACTAACTACCCATTAATAACAATATGGTTTAATATACAAATCTAATAAATACATAAGAATCAAAGACTATGGTTCATTTTACACGCCAATTAAAAAAATAAAAACTAAAAAAATTAAATTAAATTTATAAATTTAAAATTTATTGATTCTTACACATTTAAATTAAATTAATCTATATTATATAATTCACTCCCAAATTTACAATCGGTCCATCACATTATAGAGATATCATAGACTATCAACTATCAGCAGACATCGAGCTTCTTCATAGGGTTAACTATCGTAGACTAATAGGGTCAACCTGTATAGGAACACCTCGCGAGCTTCTTCATAGGGTTAACCCGTACAGGAACACGTGGAGGCAGTTGCAGTAAATTTATTAATCCCTAAAACTTGAGTGGGTGAAGAAGATACCCAGAGACAAGAGATTGATCAATGGTTGAGGAACATGTGGTAGATGGTATATATAAAATCCTCTTAAGGTATTGCGACCTAGCTTGGTTTATACGACCTATTCTATCATAATTAAACGTTACATTTAAACAAAATTCAATCATTGAGTTTTTAAGAGCACTCTTTGTCAATGGGTATTTTTTAATTTATTTTGTAGCAACTCATCATGTTGATTATAATTATATGTGTGGCTCTGTTTGTTTTGTTTTATTATCGTAGATCTTGTGATGAAATCCATGAATTTGCTTGAATGCATTTTAGTTCAACCATCAATATCAACTATAGTTTGGTGCTTTAGTTCATGTTGTGGAATTATCATCAGGATGTAATGTTGAAATTCATTTTCATAACAATCGTGCTAGATTTTCAGATAAATTTCATAATACACCTCTCTACGTCTCATGTTTCCATATAATAATTATTTAGTGTTTTTTCAAATGTCTTGCAACAATGGCCTTCCGTTTGATTATGCCCCAGTAACATATGCCATGGTTAGTGTGTTTTCCATATATTTATTACTCACATTTTATTCCTAATGGCAGAGATGCAGAGATAAAATAATCATTGCAAACCGAAAGTGAGAAGCAACTTATCTTTGCATCATGTCTGCAATTAGAGGTAGAGAGCCTAGGGAGTGTGCTTCTCGAAGAAGTGATAGAAAAGTTCTTGTTGTGCTTGCCCGTGGCCAACATAATGCAGTTTCAGAGAGTATGCACAAAATGGATATATTTGTTCCTGTCAGATGCGTACTGGAGGAACATATACTGGATGGATCAAGATCGAGATCGGGGATTGAAAAGAGGTGTATGGTTCTTTCTCTACACAACTGATAAATTCTCATGCGCCTTTGACTTTGAAATGGACCACTTGCCCAAGATACCAAATCCAACAGTCCCTTGTATGTCTATTATTAGTGCAACAGGTAGTGAATCTCGTTGCAGACTACAAGATATTGTCCATCTGCAATCCGACTAAGAATACATTGAAGCAATTGCCTCCGAACTCCAGAGTTCAGCTGATACACAAAGCAAACATGTGTCTGAACAAAGATGCCCAATCCTATAAAATTATTGTAGTAGGAGAAGAGAATAGCACCATGTCTGGTCTCATGAACTCGAGAGTATATAGGATTTATACTGAGATTTATGATTCCATTGTTAGTTACTAGAGAATGGAAGGAAACCAATTGCCCCATGTAAAATTTGGGTCCGATCCTGGAGTATGGTGTAATGGTTTCTTCTACTCTATCACATTTATGCCATATGGAGTTGTTATATTGATAAAACATAAACAAGAACAACAAGGTGGAAAAGGCTCACTAGCCAACACTTATTGTATTCACTCCAATGTTACATATTTATAGTACAATGGGTGATGCCACCTCATAGAGAGATTTTCTCTAGATCTTAAAATCATGCATGATGACTAGGCTAGGCAATCTTAACTAAATCATTAGTCATCACTTGAGGATATATTACTAATATCTTAAATGAATAATACAAATATAGGTGACAATTTAGACTTAGTGATTGGTAAAGGTAAGCCATAGGCTAACAATCCCCCCCTCAATCATAAGTCCGTTCAATAATACCAACAATAAATCATAAACTGGTATCAATTTCAAGTCTTCATACTAATACTCCTATGCTGAGCCTCAATGAAGAACTACCTGAAAAACCGCCAATCTGGATGGTGAACATGTTCATTTGAAATAAACTAGAAGAGAACTAAGATATGGAAGTGAACAACTACAATATCTGAACATTTCCTCATTGCTTGACAATTTGAGCATTTTGCCAAGTATTTGAGCTAGAAGAATCTGATGTCTTCTGCTACTTGGTGAACATGTAGTATCACCACTCTAATATCAGTGTATCACTGAAGTGCTCTCTGAATTTGTGGTTTGGGATGACCACTAACCAATTGAATATGCGTATTTGATGATTTTTGGATAACCACTAACCAATTGTGACACTTATAGGTGTCCAACAACATCCCAATGTATAATGTGTATGTTTCAATTGCAAGTCATTGAACCATAATCCTGACAAATTTTGCCATCTCTGGAAAATATCTCTATGTAATCATGTGAGCCAGGATGCATGCAAATTGTTTACTTAATGTAAACTCCAATCTGATGAGAGCGAACCAAGATAAGTGAATCAACTTCTAGTCTGACACATCCTTGAAAAATGCCTGACAACTCAATCAAGTGCCGAGCTGCAATGCAGAAGGATTGTCTTGTCCTCACAATGATAAAATCCAGGCCTTCCCATAATGGAAAAAATCCAAGCAAATCATGGTTACATTGGATGGAAAACTTAGTCATTCCCCTTGCATGTAAATTAGCAGGATCAAACCCGTAAAGGCTCGATTACAAGAATAAACCCTTAACAACAAATTCCCAAATAGATTGTTGCACTTTCAAGTAGATCACTGCACTGTTTTGTATCGATCTTGCCAATTGCTCCAACCTCTTTTGTCTATGCCTTGTTAAATTTTGACTCAAGAACTCGGACATGCAATAAATAAATTGAATTTTGCTTCTCGTTATCGTGGACCTCCTCTTTTGAATGTTGCACAGGTTGTGAATGGTATTCCTTTGCTTAACGTGAATTCCCAATGAACTCACTCAACCACGATGATATGATTTGGTTGAAAGTAGTTATGGAGCATGCAATGCTCTATAGACCACTAATCATACAGATTACTGGTTTTTGCAAGCAGTCTCACTATCTGATAACAAATCCCATAACTGCATATTCAAAAGATGGGATTCATTCCAGCTAGGTAAGAGCATTGATGCAATAGATTAGATCGTGCCATAAAAGTTTGTGGAGGGAATGGCTATGCCGGTGTTAACAGATTTGGAGCTTTGTGTAATGACCATGATATTTTTGAAGGAGACAATATAGTTTTTCTACAACAAGGGTTGATCTGAGATACTAAAACTTAACTAGAAACAATTCTTGTTTGATTTGCATTAGGTGAGATTGCTAGACAACTATCATTGTGTACATCATTGGTGCATATTTAAGCAAATGTTAATTATTATGAAATGCAGATACTACATATCAGATATACCTCGTAGATTGCTTCGATTTCTTGTTTGCCACACCAGATCACAAAACAACCACATAAAATCGTGTGAAGGCAGAAGAGTGTTCGCTTGAACAACAAATTGCTCCAAAGTCCGGCTTCTTATATTTTAATTTAACAACATGTAGAATGTATTCAATCCTTGTGGGTGGATATTCTTTGCAGCTACCAATATTGAATAGTGATCTCTCCTCTCAGAACAGTAATAGCTCTTCCCCATAACATTGCGTCCTCTCTCATATGATGGCTCCAATTTTTTTTATAGGCTACAAAATATGTACACTACTGTACATTGTGCAACAAAGTTTGAATCATGTTTGTACTATGTCTTGACTCTCTTTATTTTCATTGCACATCCCAAAGATTATGTATCTACATTTTGTTGGTGTGAGCAACATCTATCATTACCACCATTTCTTCAACATGGCTCTGATACCAATTGATAAAACGCAAACAAGAACAATAACAAGGTGGAAAAGGATCACTAGCCAACACTTATTGTATTCACTCCAATGTTACATATTTATAGTACAATGGGTGATGCCACCTCATAGAGAGATTTTTTCTAGATCCTAAAATCATGCATGATGACTAGGCTAGGCAATCTTAACTAAATCATTAGTCATCACTTGAGGATATATTACTAATATCCTAAATGAATAATACAAATATAGGTGACAATTTAGACTTAGTGATTGGTAAAGGTAAGCCATAGGCTAACATATATTTGATCCAAAAAAAATGTGCTTGGACTGAACTTGATGTAGCCATGGCATGCTATGTTTCAACTCCGTCTCTTGCAGCTCGCAATGGTTGCCTACTCATAGTTGGAAGGATGATTAGAAACCTTGATAAAGCTATATAAAAAATATATGGGCAGTAATGTTAAATCTTGGACCGAGCTCCAACGGATGCCTCTGAGTATGTGTTCAGAGTTCATGGCTCCTCTCACATGTTATTCTCCATTGGTATGTTCTACGATACGGGATTGGCTGTGCATTGCTACGCATCTAAGCCCACATACAATTGCTTTCAATTTATATAATAACACATGGAAAATTATTCCAATTTGTCTCTTCACATGTGTGTTTGTTTAGAATCATGGAAGGTGGGCTAGACTTCCCTTGAGATTGAACTCTTCCATGGCCTTTTTTTTTTGAATCCAAACAAATACTTTCTTTCCACTTTTCTGGATTTTCTTTGATATGACAATGACTATGGTTTGATGGATACGTCTTCTATTCATTTTCAATAGAGAAATTCATGGGGTAACTTAAAAATAGTATTACCCATCTGAAATCAGCACGTTTAGTTGAAAAGGGCATTGGATTATACCGGAAGAAACACATACAACATGTGTGATAATTTATTCACTAGATTTAATACAATAAAAGTAAGGGAACTAAGATAATAAAAAACAATAAAATAATATTTCAATAAAAGTTTAAGGGAACTAAGATAATAAAAAAAAATAAATAATATTTTTGAGATTCAGGTATTTATTAAACCTTAATACATTAAAACAGTACTTATAAACAACTTTAATGTTAATTTCATTTTTTTTTTCAATTTCCATAGACTCTAAAAGAATATTTATAATATTAATAATCATATTTTTTTATTTTTTCATTGACAAAATTAATTATAAATAAAAAATAATAAAAAATCTTTATACATTAAAAAAGACAATTATAAGCAATTTAATAAGTTATTTTTCATTTTTCATTTTTTCTTCAATTTAGTAAATTATTTTTCATTTTTTCTTCATTGGTATGTGTACATTTGTCACATACCCACTACAACGTAATAAAATTTTCGTTTTTTTTTTTCCTCAAGGGACATAATCCCCGAAGTCCTACGGGGGTCTAGTGTAGGCTAGTTCTTCCCTGTTCACCTCCCTGTGATCATCGGTTAGGACCACAGGACAAACCAACCAGGCGCCTTTTCGTGTTTCGCGAGGGGGCTTTGGAATGAAACATTGGCCGTAGATCTGGACGCACAGATTTTGGCCGTCCAGATCTACCCTCCGCTTAGTGACAAAGCACTAGATCCCTTTCTTTAGTCCCTAGTTCGATAGGACCACATACGTGCCTAAATGCAGGCGCCTTTCACAACTCGCGACCTCGCGAGTCGTGAGTCGAAGACCCTCGAATTTTCTTCACAAATCACCGATACCCGAGATCACGAAATGGGTATAGCTTCCTTCTGTCAGCGTCCTCTGCGCATGACCGCCGACTAGGCTAAACTCTAGCTCCTCACGCTATTCGTCGCTTCGTGAGTTTAACGGTTGAACTCTCGTTCCTCCCTTATGCGATCCTCTGAGACTTGAAATTCAGCGAAGGTTGACCTTCCCTTCGCACTGCTCACAACTCACCCCTTTGGGAGTTGTAGCGTCGAATCTTGGCTCCTTCCCTTCATGAACCCTCGAGAAGCGATATTTAATTTTCCCTCTCGCGTTCTCGCTACTCGCGACTTCCTAAGTCCAAGTGTTGAGATCTCATGCCCTTCTCCCGTGAATCCCTGAGACACGAGAAGTCAACGGAGCATTGAATCCCTTCTCTAGGTGATGCGTGTCCACCCGTCAATCACGCGGGCCCCACCTTGAAGTTTTGCCATGTGTTCTCTCGTGCTCGGCTCTTGGCACTTCGCTACTCGCGACTTGGAGCACCCAACCTTTGGGATCTTACCTTGCGAACCTCCAAGTTTGTGAGATCCTTGGATCTCTGCCACTTGTCCTCCTCGGATGGATGGCTCAGATTCGTTTGTCCCTATTCACGAGGGCTTAACCCTCATCTATCTCCCTATAGATCTAATGACTGTCGAGTTTTCTAGCTAAGATCTGACGGTTCAGATCGGTCCCGATGTCGCGCCCTTTCCCATTGCTCCTTGGGCGTGGAAAAACCAACAGTCCAGATGTTCTCACAGACCTTGGGGGTCTACGATTTCGATTTCCTCGCTATTCACGAAGATAGAGGAAAAAGGGTTAAGGAAATTAACACCCTCATTTATTCCTTCGATTTAACGGTCGTGAATGACTGCAGATCCCTTGACAGGATCTCATCCATTGATCAATACTTATCCCTACGCTGCTACTTCAGGATATTAAGAGGGTCATTCCTCTTTGTACAGGTGTTAGCGTCAGAAGTCACTCCTGGATTGCTTGTAGGAGCAGAGCCCGATACCCATCAGTTTAATGTCATGATTTGTTTATAAAGGGATGATCAAATGAAGATAAAGGCTCGAGGAGATATCACTCTAACTTAGGGAATAGGTCTAGCATGTATGGAACAAAGGAGGTCTTGATCTAACTTCAACCAGTGGGTTGATTAACGATGAGCAGGTGGAAGACTTGGTAAGAAAGGTGAACAAACAACTTTGGGCAACGGGCTTTCAGCGGTTTGCAGAAGAAAGACTCTGAATGAAATATCCTCTTGGTTCAGGGTCTCAAGAAACTGAAAAGGGGACTTGACTGGATCCTCCAATTCCAAGTCACTCAGCGCTGAGAAAAACACAAGGACTGATTAGAACAATGTAACTGCTACAGTGATCCTATCCAACATCATCCTATAACAACTACATTTTGACTGGACCCTCCAATTCCGAGCTGTTCTAACACAGTATAAAAAAGATGTAAAAGAAACTGGCATTCATAAGGAAAGAAGTCTCAAAAGTCTATACATAACCAGAGTATCAGTGCTTCATTAAAGCTTTACAACCGGGAGCTTTGCTCAACCATCGATCCTTTACAAAATGGCAAAAATGCCTACATATAGCCAAAACAAAACAACAGCAGCGGAAACGAGAAGCTGCATTAAAAAACTTTGCGTTTGCATGTCTTCTGACAGTCTGCGCATGCAGACTCTGGATGATCGCGCACTTATGACAGACGCAATGGGACTCCTGACTAGCCTGCAGTGGTTTGACAGATGCAATCTCTGTCAGGAAGGACTATCAGTCTGCTTGTACGCTTGGTCCTTTCCTGGCCTTCTATTTATGGAAGAAGATGATGTTCAACCACCTTCATGGCAATAATAACTGCTTCCTTGGGATTGGGAACGACCTCGGTCAACTCTGCCCTCTGGGACGTGGAAGACCCCTCGCGCTGCCACCTGGAACAGTTGGACAGTCTGATGGATAAGGCGTGGAGGAACTAACACGCTTGATGCGGAAGGGGAAAGGGAGGTGATGGCATCAACAATGTGAGGGTGAGATGAGAGGTGATGATGTGGTAGAAGATAAGAGGGTCTAAGGATGGGTGCAGTAGCGAAAGGTTGTCATGGAAGGGAGCGGGACACATGGCAGGGGACGAGGAGGCTCGAAAGGTGAGTGGATGATGAGATGGGGGGAGGGACCACATGGACCAAAAGAGGGAAGGTGGACAGATGTCAGAGGATGAGGAAGGGCTAAAGGGAGCGAGCCTCATCGCACGGCTAGGAGGAGAACAGATGGCAAGGGGAAGGATGGTACAAAAGATGACACGACAGGAAAGGGGCCCACGTTGGTTAAATGTAGAAAGACAGAAGGCTCCGGAATACAATGTGCACCACTGATCCGGGCGCTCTAATAACAACCGTTGGAGAGATGCGTCCCCGATTCTGGACCCCCCCCCTCTGCTTAAAGGTAGAAAGGCGGGGGGGGGGGGGGGGGTCCAGAATCACCTTGCGCACCATTGATCCGGGCACTCTAATCGCAAACGTTGAAGAGGTGTACCCCCGATTCTGGACCCCCCCCCTCCGCTTAAAGGTAGAAAGGTGGGGGGACTCCAGAATCCAATGTGCATTGTTGATCTGGGCGCTCTAATCCCTGCAGTTCAGATCTGATTTCTATTTAAACACAGACGCATTTTCATCCCGAACTTAGGACAATTGGGTTTTTAACCCATTCCTTTGCATTTTACCCCCCTTTAAGTCCAATGCGCCCGAGTTTCATCGATGGATGGAGGGCTGAGAGGACCTCGGTGCTTCCAACGTGAAAATCCCGAATAGCCCCACTCATGGCTCAGCTGTTGCGCCGCGTGTCCTCCATTACCAGGCTCGCTTGACATGACCAGGTGCTAGGACCATAGGCTTAGCTTCAAAGGCTCTTATCAGTGTTTCAGGGTTCGAGGTTTTGAGATGTGAGATGACGAGGGACTTTTACCCTTCGAATCCCCGAATGCCGATATGCCGACGTGACTAGATCTTGCACCACGCGTCACTGGATCAGACAACCCAGATTTAGTCTTGAAATATAGGTGATTTATTTGAAACTATATATCAGTTAACTTGGTAGCCCTAATATCCTGATGACCGTTGATATGTTCTTATGGATGAATCCGGGCCGTTGACAACGTAATTTCACCCGCTCATTTGATTGGAAGCCGTAAAACGAGATTTTTCCATGCTGCGCTCTGGCGCTTCTCGTGTAACTTGCAGCCCCGAATTCTCTCGAGCCCAAGACAAGAATTATCGCTAACATTAGGCTCCATGGGGGATAAATTCATCCCTGTGATGCTCTAAGAACTCATTTTTTAGCTTCAGTGCATTGCTGTTGGGCTATGGAGTCATGCTTAAAACATCCCGCTGATGAAAATACAGGCCGAAAAATAAAAGTAACAAAATAAAGCTACATGCTCAAAGGAGCTTATTTATATATAGTCCTAATGCTAGTAAAATATTTTACATGGGCTAGGTGAAAGAAAACTTCCACCATATCCATTCAAGCATCTTCTTGGATAGAAGCTCCTTCCTCCTGTTGATGATCACCAGCAGATAGTGTAACCGTGACAACATAACGACTACACTCTTCAACTTCTCCTGACAGGGTGAATTTGATATGGAATAGGGAGGCTCCAAGGCATAAAGGATATGCCACTCCATGTATTCGCCGACAGGGTCATAGAATGAGTGGCGAATTTCGGAAAATTGATGACAGGAAGCCTCCTTTGCTACATAATTGCTCACATGCGGCTGAATATATCTTATAAGCATAGGTGGGTGGATAACTGAAGTAGGCTCGCTGATCTCAGGCAGTGGCTGCTTGCTGACTGGATCTGGAATGAAATATGCGCTCATCGGCTCTTCTAGTTCTTCCTCGTCTTCTCCTTGCACTCCCCCATCTTGTAAAAAAGGAACGGCCTCACGATCCTTCCTTTCAATCCCAAATGTCAATACATCATGGGAAATATCGTGAAGGAAGAAAGAACAATCCTCTTCCACAATGGCTTCTTCGTTTAATTATGAGACAACAGGCTCATCGGGGGCAGATGCTAACGCGTCCAAGAAATCTTCAATAATCTCTTCAAAAGAGCTGCTTAGATCATTTGCCTCGAAGACTGGAAAATCCTTTTTGCTGCCTTCAGATTCCAATTTTGCACACTGGGGAGTGGGGAATATCGCCTGCACCACTAGTTCACTCAGAGCGCCATCCTCCTCCCTAGGAACTTCGTCACTCTCATAGCCCCCCCTGCTGCAGACGAATGGGGAGGAGAAAGGATGGAGCTCTGATTCAAGTCCTCAGGATCATCCTCATAGCCTACGTCCGAAACAACTTCATCCAGTATAGAGTTGTGGTATCCCTCACTACAGTTATGACAAACTAAGACAGAGGGATAAAACTCTTGGTAATAGGCGAAGAAAGCTGTATGAAACTCCGAGAGTGAAGAAATTCTAGCAGGGGGTAAAGAATGATACCATTTACATGCATCCCTTGCTAACAAGAACATGAACATTTTCAATAATACATCCTCATGATGTATCTCCCACTGACGCATGAGTTCATGAAACCCACTGAGGTGCTGAGCAGGGTTGTCATCTTCACGCTTTCCAAATATGGGCAAATAATCGCCCCATTCATTTGGAGAGGGGACAACATTAGGAAAACCAATAATAGCAAAAAAATTAAGAGGAGCAAACCTGCGAGTAAGGATTTTCTCCATATCGAACCAGTGGAGTCGCCAATCGATCCTTGAACCATGGAGTCACCAGGTGAAAGATGTGCAACTCCGAATGTGTCTGGTCCTTGTTCACCATCAAAGGTCAGATCCTAACGTTGTCGTTACTCCAGGAAGCTTCTCATGCTGAGAAAGCAGCTGCTGAAACCTTCTCGAGAAAACTCCTTAGGGTCATCTTTCAGGTGTGCTAACAGTAGTCACAGTTGAAACAGTGATGTGGAAACAATGGAGTCGCCAGAGTGGATTCGCCAGGTGCACAGTAGCAATATTTAAGGGCTCTGATGTCTGATGCACCTTCAGAATCAGAGGCTCAATGTCGTTCTGCCCAGGGAAAATCTTCAACTTTGTCCCTGGCAACGGCGCCAGAAATGTTAGCGTTAGAAGTCACTCCTGGATTGCTTGCAGGAGCAGAGCCCGACACTCATCAGTTTAATGTCACGATTTGTTTATAAAGGGATGATCAAATGGAGATAAAGGCTCGAGGAGATATCACTCTAACTTAGGGAATGGGTCTAGCATGTATGGAACAAAGGAGGTCTTGATCTAACTTCAGCCAGTGGGTTGATTAAAAGATGAGTAGGTGGAAGACTTGGTAAGAAAGGTGAACAAACAGTTTTGGGCAACGGGATTTCAGCGGTTTGCAGAAGAAAGACTCTGAATGTAAGATCCTCTTGGTTCAGGGTCTCAAGAAACTGAAAAGGGGACTTGACTGGATCCTCCAATTCCAAGTCACTCAGCACTGAGAAAAACACAAGGACTGATTAGAACAATGTAACTGCTACAGTGATCCTATCCAACATCATCCTATAACAACTACAACTCGACTGGACCCTCCAATTCTGAGCTGTTCTAACACAGTATAAAAAAGATGTAAAAGAAACTGGAATTCATAAGGCAAGAAGTCTCAAAAGTCTATACATAACCAGAGTATCAGTGCTTCATTAAAGCTTTACAACCGGGAGCTCTGCTCAACCATCGATCCTTTACAAAATGGAAAAAATGCCTACATATAGCCAAAACAAAACAACAACAGCAGAAACGAGAAGCTGCATTAAAAAACTTTGCGTCTGCATGTCTTCTGACAGTCTGCGCATGTAGACTCTGGATGATCGTGCACTTATGACAGACGCAATGGGACACCTGACTGTCCTGCAGTGGTTTGACAGACACAATCTCTGTCAGGAAGGACTATTAGTCTTCTTGTACGCTTGGTCCATTCCTGGCCTTCTATTTATGGAAGAAGACTACGTTCAACCAACTTCACGGCAATAATAACTGCTTCCTTGGGATTGGGAACGAACTCGGTCAACTCTTCCCTCTGGGACGTGGAAGACCCCTCGCGCTGCCACCTGGAACACTTGGACAGTCTGATGGATAAGGCATGGAGGAACTGGCACGCTTGACGCGGAAGGGGAAAGGGAGGTGATGGCGTCAACACTGTGAGGGTGAGATGAGAGGTGACGAGGTGGTAGAAGATAAGAGGGTCTAAGGATGGGTGCGGTGGAAAAAGGCTGTCATGGAAGGGAGCGGGACACATGGCAGGGGACGAGGAGGCTCGGAAGGTGAGTGGATGATGAGATGGGGGGAGGGACCACATGGACCAGAGGAGGGAAGGTGGACAGATGTCAGAGGATGAGGAAGGGCTAAAGGGAGCGAGCCTCATCGCACGGCCAGGAGGAGAACATATGGCAAGGGGAAGGATGGTACAAAAGATGACACGACAGGAAAGGGGCCCACGTTGGTTAAACACAGAAAGACAGAAGGCTCCAGAATACAATGTGCATTGCTGATCGAGGCGCTCTAATCACAGCCGTCGGAGAGATGCGTCCCCGATTCCGGACCCCCCCCCTCTGCTTAAAGGTAGAAAGGCGGGGGGGGGGGTCCGGAATCACCTTGCGTGCCATTTATCCGGGCGTTCTAATCGCAACCGTTGAAGAGGTGCGCCCTTGATTCCAGACCCCCCCCTCCGCTTAAAGGTAGAAAGGCAGGGGGACTCCAGAATCCAATGTGCGTCGTTGATGTGGGCACTCTAATCCCTGCCGTTCACATCTGATTTCTATTTAAACACAGACACATTTTCATCCCGAACTTAGGACAAGTGGGTTTTTAAACCATTCCTTTGCATTTTACCTCCCTTTAATTTCAATGCGCTCAAGTTTCATCGATGGATGGACGACTGAGAGGACCTCGGTGCTTCCAACGTGAAAATCCCGAATGGCCCCACTCGTGGCTCAACTATTGCGCTGCGTGTCCTCCATTACCAGGATCGCTTGACATGACCAGGTTTTAGGACCATAGGCTTAGCTTCAAAGGCGCTTATCGGTGTTTCAGGGTTCAGGGTTTCGAGATGTGATATGATGAGGGACTTTTACCCTTCAAATTCCCGAATGCCGATATGTCGACGTGACTAGTTCCTGCGCCACGCGTAACTGGATCAGACGACCCATATTTAGTCTTGAAATATAGGTGCTTTCTTTGAAACTATATATTGGTTAACTTGGTAGCCACGATATCCCGATGACCGTTGATCTGTTCTTATGGACGAATCCGGGCCTTTGACAACGTAATTTCACCCTCTCATTTGATTGGAAGCCGTAAAATGAGATTTTTCCATGCTGCGCTCGGGCGCTTCTCATGTAACTTGCAGACCCGAATGCTCTCAAGCCCAAGACAAGAATTATCGCTAACATTAGGCTCCATGGGGGATAGATTCGTCCCTGTGATGCTCTAAGAACTCATTCTGCAGCTTCAGTGCATTGCTATTGGGCTATGGAGTCATGCTCAAAACATCCCACTGCTGAAAATACATGCCGAAAAATAAAAGTAACAAAATAAAGCTACATGCTCAAAGGAGATTATTTATATACAGTCCTAATGCTAGTAAAATATTTTACATGGGCTAGGTGAAAGAAAACTTCCACCATATCCATTCAAGCAACTTCTTAGATAGAATCTCGTTCATCCTGTCGATGATCACCAACAGATAGTGTAACCGTGATAGCAAAACGGCTACACTCTTCAACTTCTCCTGACAGTGTGAAGTTGATATGGAATAGGGCGGCTCCAAGGCATAAAGGATATGCCACTCCATGTATTCACCGACAGGGTCATAGAATGAGTGGCGAATTTCAGAAAATTGGTGACAGGCAGCCTCCTCTGCTACATAATTGCTCACATGCGGCCGAATATATCTGATAAGCATAGGTGGGTGGATAACTGAAGTAGGCTCGCTGATCTCAGGCAATGGCTGCTTGCTGACTGGCTCTGGAATGAAATATGGGCTCAATTTCTCTTCTAGTTCTTCCTCGTCTTCTCCGTGCACTCCCCCATCTTGTAAAAAAGGAACGGCCTCGCGATCCTTCCTTTCAATCCCAAATGTAAATACATCATGGGAAATCTCGTGAAGGAAGAAAGAACAATCCTCTTCCACAATGTCTTCTTCGTTTAATTCTGAGACAACAGGCTCATCGGGGGCAGATGCTAACGCGTCCAAGAAATATTCAATAATCTCTTCAAAAGAGCTGCTTAGATCATCTGCCTCGAAGACTGGAAAATCCTTTTTGCTGCCTTCATATTCTAATTTTGCACACTGGGGAGTGGGGAATATCGCCTGCACCACTAGTTCACTCAGAGCGCCATCCTCCTCCCTAGGAACTTCATCACTCTCATAGCCCCCCCCTGCTGCAGATGAATGGGGAGGAGAAAGGATGGAGCTCTGATTCAGGTCCTCAGGATCATCCTCATAGCCTACGTCCGAAACAAATTCATCCGGTATAGAGTTGTGGTATCCCTCACTACAGTTATGACAAACTAAGACAGAGAGATAAAAGTCTTGGTAATAGGCGACGAAAGATGCATGAAACTCCGAGAGTGAAGAAATGCTAGCAGGGGGTAAAGAATGATACCATTTACATGCATCCCTTGCTAACGAGAACATGAACATTTTCAATAATACATCCTCATGATGTATCTCCCACTGACGCATGAGTTCATGAAACTCACTGAGGTGCTAAGCAGGGTTGTCATCTTCACGCTTTCCAAATATGGGCAAATAATCGCCCCATTAATTCAGAGAGGGGACAACATTAGGAAAACCAGGAATAGCAGAAAAATTAAAAGGAGCAAACCTGCGAGCAAGGATTTTCTCCATATCGAACCAGTGGAGTCGCCAATCGATCCTTGAACCATGGAGTCACCAGGTGAAAGATGTGCAGCTCCGAATGTGTCTGGTCCTTGTTCACCATCAAAGGCCATATCCTAAAGTTTTCGTTACCCCAGGAAGCTTCTCATGCTGAGAAATCAGCTGCTGAAACCTTCTCGAGAAAGCTCCTTAGGGTCAGCTTTCAGGTGTGCTAACAGTAGTCATAGTTGAAACAGTGATGTGGAAACAATGGAGTCGCCATAGTGGAGTCGCTAGGTGCACAGTAGAAATCTTTAAGGGCTCTGATGTCTGATGCACCTTCAGAATCAGAGGCTCAATGTCGTTCTGCCCAGAGAAAATATTCAACTTCGTCCCCGGCAACGGCGCCAGAAATGTTAGCGTCAGAAGTCACTCCTGGATTGCTTGCAGGAGCAGAGCCCGACAGCCATCATTTTAATTTCACGATTTGTTTATAAAGGGATGATCAAATGGAGATAAAGGCTCGAGGAGATATCACTCTAACTCAGGGAATGGGTCTAGCATGTATGGAACAAAGGAGGTCTTGATCTAACTTCAGCCAGTGGGTTGATTAAAAGATGAGCAGGTGGAAGACTTGGTAAGAAAGGTGAACAAATAGTTTTGGGCAACGGGCTTTCAACGGTTTTCATAAGAAAGACTCTAAATGCAAGATCCTCTTGGTTCAGGGTCTCAAGAAACTAAAAAGGGGACTTGACTGGATCCTCCAATTCCAAGTCACTCAGCGCTGAGAAAAACACAAGGACTGATTAGAACAATGTAACTGCTACAATGATCCTATCTAAAATCATCCTATAACAACTACAACTCGACTGGAACCTCCAATTCCGAGCTGTTCTAACACAGTATAACAAAGATGTAAAAGAAACTGGCATTCATAAGGCAAGAAGTCTCAAAAGTCTATACATAACCAGAGTATCAGTGCTTCATTAAAGATTTACAACCGGGAGCTCTGCTCAACCATCGATCCTTTACAAAATGGCAAAAATGCCTACATATAGCCAAAACAAAACAACAACAGCGGAAATGAGAAGCTGCATTAAAAACCTTTGTGTCTACATGTCTTCTGACAGTCTGTGCATGAAGACTCTGGATGATCATGCACTTATGATAGACGTAATGGGACACCTGACTGTCCTGCAGTGGTTTGACAGACACAATCTCCGTCAGGAAGGACTATCAGTCTGCTTGTATGCTTGGTCCTTTCCTGGCCTTCTATTTATGGAAGAAGATGACGTTCAACCACCTTCACGGCAATAATAACTGCTTTCTTGGGATTGGGAACGACCTCGGTCAACTCTGCCCCTCTGGGACGTGGAAGACCCCTCACGCTGCCACCTGGAACAGTTGGACAGTCTGATGGATAAGGCATGGAGGAACTAGCACGCTTGACGCAGAAGGGGAAAGGGAGGTGATGGCGTCAAAACTGTGAGGGTGAGATGAGAGGTGATGAGGTGGTAGAAGATAAGAGGGTCTAAGGATGGGTGCGGTAGCGAAAGGCTGTCATGGAAGGGAGCGGGACACATGGCAGGGGACGAGGAGGATCGGAAGGTGAGTGGATGATGAGATGGGGGGAGGGACCACATGGACCAGAGGAGGGAAGGTGGACAGATGTCGGAGGATGAGGAAGGGATAAAGGGAGCGAGCCTCATCGCACGACCAGGAGGAGAACAGATGGCAAGGGGAAGGATGGTACAAAAGATGACACGATAGGAAAGGGGCCCACATTGGTTAAACGCAGAAAGACAGAAGGCTCTGGAATACAATGTGCGCCGCTGATCCGGGCGCTCTAATCACAGCCGTTGGAGAGATGCGTCCCTGATTCCGTACCCCCCCCCCTCCACTTAAAGGTAGAAAGGCGGNGGGGGGGGGGGGGTCCGGAATCACCTTGCGCGCCATTCATCCAGGCACTCTAATCGCAACCATTGAAGAGGTGCACCCCCGATTCTAGACCCCCCCCTCCACTTAAAGGTAGAAAGGCGGGGGGACTCCAAAATCCAATGTGCGTCATTGATCTGGGTGCTCTAATCCCTGCCGTTCAGATCTGATTTCTATTTAAAAACAAACACATTTTCATCCCGAACTTAGGACAAGTGGGTTTTTAACCCATTCCTTTGCATTTTACCCCCCTTTAAGTCCAATGCGCTCGAGTTTCATCGATGGATGGATGACTGAGAGGACCTCGGTGCTTCCAACGTAAAAATCCCAAATGGCCCCCCTCGTGGCTCAGCGATTGCGCCACATGTCCTCCATTACCATGCTCGCTTGACGTGACTAGGTGCTAGGACCATAGGCTTAGCTTCAAAGGCGCTTATCGGTGTTTTGGGGTTCAGGGTTTCGAGATGTGAGATGACGATGGAATTTTACCCTTCGAATTCCCGAATGTCGATATGCTGACGTGACTAGATCTTGCGCCACGTGTCACTGGATCGGACGACCCAGATTTAATATTAAAATATAGGTGCTTTCTTTGAAACTATATATCGGTTAAATTGGTAGCCCCGATATCCCGATGACCGTTGATCTGTTCTTATGGACGAATCCGGGCCGTTGACAACGTAATTTCACCCGCTCATTTGATTGGAAGCTGTAAAACGAGATTTTTCCATGCCGCACTCAAGCGCTTCTCGTGTAACTTGCAGACCCGAATGCTCTCGAGCCTAAGACAAGAATTATCGCTAACAACAGGGTTGTTAAGACTTGCACATTCAAGTCATTTTTCCAGGTTCTTGGTAAACCTTTGCAAGGAGGAAATCTCTGTGAAGAGGTCAATTCTAGGGCATTCCTTGAGACAGATAAGGGGAAACAAATCCCCGAGAACGGACTGGAAGTCTGACTTGGTTCAACTTATGCATAATTAGATTCATTTATCAACATAAGTCATGCGTGGTTTTTTCTGTTATAAGCATATACAACTACTAGTACTGATCAAAATACCACACATACCTTCTTATAATGAAAACATTCACAGTTTCACAGCTTATGAGCATAATTATCAGAATACATATATTTCCAGATGCCAGAGGTAAAACACTTATCATAAATAACACCAGGGTTAAGAAACTACTGAGAGGGGTGCTCGTTTCCACCCAACCGTAGGCTTAGTGACTCCCAACGGATTTACCACTAGCCACCCTCGAGCTGAGACCACGATGTTGTGAGACTGCGTCTTTGTTTTGCTAGTGACCAGGAGAGAAGGTTGCAATCCTTCCTCTCTACTTTCACTCACTCTTCGTATTGCCAGAGTTCTCCCCTCGTGTCTGCCCCTCATCGCTTCTACCCCACGCGTTACCCTCTTGCGAGGTTGCGTGTGGCACGATTACCCTCGCGCTAGTCAAGCCTGACGACTCTACGGATGGGCAGTTCACCTCCCATCCCTCATTAAACCATCTACCTACTAGCCTGCAAGGCATTTAATTCAGGGCCAGCGAGCCACTTTTGGTTCTCCGGGCCAGTGGAGTCCAAATACGGTATTAATTCCCGGTGGAAGTTAACGCCACCTTTCTAGGTGCCTTCCACCGCCATCGTGGTCTCTTTTTCTGCACATCCCCTCTCAACAGTCCTGCAATAAAATTCATAATTTTATTCACATTCATTGACCTTTTCCTCAAGGTCCATTTACATCACATATTCACATTTATGAGTTTTCCATAGTTCTTGGCCAGTCCAGTTATTTTTACAAACTGGGGGAAACAGGGTGTTACAATTCCCTCCCCCTTAAAAAGGAACATCGTCCTTGATGTTCTTATCTACTAACATGAATTGCATGTACAGAAATAAACAAAATCGGATATGCCTGTCTCATGGCATCCTCCATTTCCCATGTAGTCTCATCTGGGCCAAAATGTTTCCACTGCACCTTGACCTGTGCAATTGTTCGGTTTCAGTGCGGGGTTTCCTTTCTATCCAGTATGCATTAGGGTTCTGGTAGAAATTCTCCCTCTGGTTCCACCTTTATCACAGACCAATCAATTATATGATTAGCATCATGTACATATTTCTTTAGTAATGAAACATGAAAAACATTATGTGCTTTTACTGTGGGAGGAAGTGCTAGCCGATAGGCTACAGGTCCCACTTTATCTAGAACCTCAAAGGGTCCACAATACCGGGGTGCCAACTTAGCACAAGCTCCCATTTTCAGGGAACTCCTTCTGGGCTTAATTCTGAGATATAGATGGTCCCCCATTTTGAAATCTCTTGGAGTTCTCTTTTGATCATCATAACTTTTCTGTCGGTTCTGAGTGACCTTCAGATTTTGTTTTATTTGAGTCACTTGTTGTTCTATTTCTCTCAGCATGTCAGGTCCAAAATAAATTCTATTTACAAGATTACTCCAGCTGACTGGAGTATTACATGGTATACCATAGAGGACCTCGAAGGGACTCATCTTTAAGGAGGTCTGGTAGCCGTTGTTGTAGGCGGATCCTACCAATGGCAGGTAGTCTTCCCATTTCCTGGGTTGATGCATTACATGCATCCTTAACATATCCTCTAATATTTGATTCACTCTTTCTGTCTGTCAGTCGGTTTGAGGGTGATAGGTGGTGCTAAACAACAATTTGGTCTCTCAACCCGCCATCAATGATTTCCAAAAATTGGAAGTAAATTTTGTGTCTCTGTCAGATATTATCTCTCTCGGCATACCATGTAGTCGGAATATCTCTTTCATGAATATCTAGGCGATATCTATCGCCTTGTAGGTTGATTTGACAGGGATGAAATGAGAAGACTTGCTCAGTTTATCCACCACCACCATAATAGCATCATTATGTTTGGTTGAAGTTGGTAATCCAGTGATAAAATCCATGGAGATGGTTTCCCATTTCCATTCTAGGATGGGTAAAGGGTGTAATAGTCCTCCTGGGTGTCGATGTTCTGCTTTAACCTGTTGGCACTCTATGCATTGGGCCAAATATTTGGCTATGTATTTCTTCAATCCAGGCCAATAAAATTGTTTCCGGGTGGCAGTGATCATTTTCTGGTATCCTGGGTGACCAGTGTAGGGTCTTTTATGTAGTTCATCCATGATGAACCTCTTCAAGTCGTCACGATTTGGAATGTATATTCTATCTCTGTAGGTGAGCAGACCTCCTTCGGTCATTTGGTAGCCTTCATACTTTACTTTAGAGGGTTCTTGTTGTAGGTATAGGGTCACAGTTTGAATGAAGGGATCTATTTCTTGTGCCTTTCTGACTCTGTTCTTGACATCTATCTCGCAGGTACTCACCGCTGCAAGGTGAATTGTTTTCATGCTTCTACTGAGGGCATCGACCACCCTATTTTCCTTCCCTTTGATGTGTTTGATTTCAAAATAAAATTCGTTAAGGAGGGCCATCCATCTAGCTTGTCTAACATTGAGATTTGGTTGGTCAAACAAATATCTCAATCCACAGTGATCCGTCATAAGTACAAATTTTCTTCCCAAGAGGTAATGCCTCCACATTTTTAAGGCATGCACTATGGCAGCCAGTTCTAGATCATGAGTCACATAGTTGACCTCATGTTCATTCAATTTTCAGGATTCATAGTAGATCACCTTTCCTTCCTGC